>NDXZ01070266.1:0-11125 GCA_003055125.1 Paykullia maculata | reverse complement strand
TTTAAATAATAATCTTCCAGCTCGACTTCTCTTCTTTACATAATTAAAGTTTCAAATAAATCTCAATATTATTTTAAATGTTATACATACTTATTTCAATTTATTCTAGTCAATATTAAACAAATTTCTTTATAACATTAATATTCAATCGCATACACGTTCGCTCTCATTGTGTTGCTTACGAACACAAGCATATAAATAAATGAGTGACAGCAGCAGTTTGTTGTTGTTGTAGATGAAAATATTGTTATCGTAATTTTTTTTTTTTTTGAGAGGTTGCCTCATATTTTTGCACATAATGTTTTTGCTGCTCAACCGATTTATCAAGTTTGTTGGCTTAAGGATATCATAAGCTTCGTAGGTTAATTTCATGTGATATATTTAGTGGGTTGAAAATTATTTCAAATATTTTTCAAAAATATAACAACTTTTTCTTAACTTTTTTCAGAATTTTTATTTTTGTACAATATTTGTAAAATCGGCCAAGTTGATTTAATACAAAACTGAAAACAGTGAAGGTAAATTATTGAGTCTCAGATCAATTCTTCTCGATGTTACACACATAATGACAAACTTAATATACCCTTTGCCACCACTGTTAAAATAAAAAAAAAAATAAACACATCAATTAAAATTCAATTGATTTTCATTGCGATGAACTAAAATTCTAAACTGTTTTTTTTTTTGTAACAATATGGGGGACTCCATAAAAAACTACAAACACATTCCGAAACTTAAGAAAATGTAACAAAAAAAAATGTAATTAAATAACTAAAATTTAAAATACAACTATATAAAAAATGATTGCTAATAAATCTTTTTATCCACTTAAACGAACCCTATGAAAAGCTCCATATTGGTAAATGCACAAAAACATTACGGAAAGCAAAGAATTGGCGTACTAAGGACGAAATTAAAATGAATAATAAAAATGTGTTGTTAATTTTTCTTTTTTGTTTTATTGCAATAATAAAGAAAAACAGCAGGTAAAATAATTTCCACTTAAATGTAATTGGAAAATTTTATGGATTATGTCAAGTGCGACTAAAGGGGCTTGTACCTCAAAATAGCTAAAGGTTTTACTCAGATGTAATAAGTTTTTTTTAAACTCTGAAAAAAAAATTTTTTATCAGGCATATAAAATTTGTTTTTTGGTACTTTTTTGTTTTAAATTTAAACAAAATTCTTGTCGACCCTTAAAATATAAAATATAATGCGTGGTCAATCCCAACGTTCAATCCACAAACTGTAACTTTAGCCAAATATTTTAATCAACATTAAAGGGATATAAAACCATATACTTATTAATTTTCTTCTTTTTTTTTTATTAGTTTTTATAAATTTTAATAGTTATTTTTTATTTTTATTCAATATTTAAATTAAATTCGTCCTTTGATGATTTTCCTTCATCACAGGCATCTTCTATTTCTCAAAATTATTGCTTAAAAAGCTATCTTCTATATTTGTTAATATTTTTTTAATTGTATCTAGTAGTTTCTCTTTTGCTACATCTTCTTCTTTTTCTTCATTTTTTTTGATTTTTTATTTTTTTCCAGTTCGTCTTCGTATTTGATATTAGCTAGTTTCTGTTCATATTCTTCATTGTTTTTTTGTTCATCGTCTAGTTCATCTTCTTCTTCTATATATTCTAATTCTTCTTCATTTTTTAGCTCATTTTCTTCAAGATTTTCATTATTTTCTAGTTCATCTTCTTCCTCTATATTTTTTGGTTCCTCTTTATTTTCTTTTTTATATTTTTCTTTATTTTCGTTATTTTCTAGATCATCGTCTAGTTCATCTTTTTCTTCTATAATTCTCATTTCTTCTTCTTCATCTTCAATTTCTCCTTCGTCTTTATTTTCAATGTCGTTCTCATGTTCATTATTTTCTTCAAAATTATTTTCTTCTTTATCATCACTAAAGTCTACTTCAGCATTTTGAGCATCATCATCTTGATGGGTTTTCTCCTCGACTTTGAGTTCAGAAACATTTTGATTATTTCTTATATCAGAAGAACCTAATGCTTTTTCGGCCTCCTCCAAAACAGTAACATCATCTACAGATCCTTGGGGTTTAGCCGATACGTTAAGGGATACAAATCCTATGATTGCGAAAATAGTAAGAAAACGCATTTCAATTATTTTTCTTATGCGTAAAACAGACACTTTAACTTCAGATTTAAATTTAATACTTATAAGTTCACGCATAAAAATCTAAATTTTTATACATTTCTAACGCGAAAAAACATCTCAAAAATACATAATGCTTTACTATTCAACACTATTGACACAAGTGTAAAATTATATGTTGAACTAAAAACTTGACTCGTATTTCAAATATTTGTTTTTAACTATTTGTTGGTAAATATGATTAGTCTATTGAAATAATTAGTTTATAGAAGCATACAAAATTGTATGCATGTATGTAAACTTTTAGAAAAAAAATATATTGTAGACTTAAGCTGAATTCACTCATTGTGTCTGAACAAAAATTTTGTTCGAACAATTTTATTTTGATATCTCACTTTTTGAAGCTTAATATAAAAAAAAAATTCCGGACAAAATTTTTGTTCAGACACAATGTGGGAATTCAGCTTTACACATAACAATGTGACATTGTTTTTTTTTACTGACGTGTCTAAGTTTTAAACCTTTAATCGGAATTTTTTTTTATTAGGGTGTGCGCAAAACTAAAACACAGCTAAAACTAATACAGTTTATGGTAGCAATTGTTCTACTTAGTAATAACAAAGTAATATTTTATTGAAAATTAATTTAACGATATTTAACATAATCTTCCTTAGAAGTTTAAGAGTATTTGCTTCAACTTTACACGATGGTTCTTTCTTATTAGTTGTTATAAAGTAAGGTGCGACGACGTCTGCTGCAGGAAACATTCAAGAACTATAAGCTCTTAAAGTTGTTCGCCAATAAAAAAACAGCATTAAAAGATGAAAAAAGAAAACTCGAATATAAAAAATCGATCCTGAACAAATTTCTGAACACTTCTTCTAAATTTGTATTTTCTTAATATTTCTACAAATAGTTTTTTCCCGGTAAAAGTCTACTAACTCGAAGGGTTTTATTTTGCCCATTTTATAATGAATTTTATTGCTTTCTTTATTTATCAATTTTAATAAGTTTTAATATAAACGATTTTTTGTATATTTTGAACTAAAACTATTCAAACATATTGAAGGGGCTCAAAAAAACTTAATATTACAAACAATTTATTTATTAAACTATCATCAGCTCCCTCTTCACCATTAGCCTTGGCTTCGTCTTCATATTGTAAATAAGCATCAACATCATCAACAACATTACCTTCGTTTTCATCAGAATTGTCAGAATTAAATTCATTTGCTAAATACTCAAAAAAATAAGCGTTATTTTCTTCTTCATCGTCATCATCTTCTTCTTCTTCGAAATCTTCAGCTTCCAGTTCATTTTCTAAAAGTTCGTCATCATATTCGTCTTCTTCATCGGAGTCCTCAGCTTCAAGTTCTTTTTCAAAACTCTTGTCAATATTATTTCCGTCCTCGTTATCCTCTTCGTCGTCATCTAAATCCTTGATTTCTTCATCTAATGCGTCATCAAAGCCATCTTCTTCTTTCAATTCTTCTTTTTTACCATCATCTTTTGGTTTTTCTTTTTTTTCATTAGCATCAGCTTTGACTTTAACACAACCGTCTTCTTTATTACCAGAATTAAGATTTTTTACATCTTCTTGTTTAGCTGCTTCTTTGCCATCTACTGAGGACTCTTCATTAGCGTTGCCTTTATCTTGCTTTTGGGCTTCTTCTTTATTAGAACCCACTGCCTCGACTTCATCACCAGTATTAAATGCATTCTCCGCACCTTCTGTATCGTCTCTTATTTTAGCATCGGTGTCCTTTTCGAGTTCATTTTTATTTTCGTTTTGTTGAGTTTTGGCTTCCTCATTTAATGCGGCTTCCTTAGACTCCGGGGACACTTCGGAGGGCTTTGCCGAAACATCAAGGAATAAAAATCCTATAATAAAAAGAAAGGCAACAAAACGCATTTTATTTTTCTTCTGAAGCTTTATTCACAGCGAAGAATTTAAATTTCAAACTACAAAATTTTTGCACAAAAGTTAACTTATTTATACCTTTATAACGATAAACAAAGTGTTTTGCTACTTAAGCTAAATAATTTTTAATCTAATATTAATACAAGTGAAAAATTTTTGTTATATGAAAATACAATGAAATAAATTTGCGCGTGTTCTTAATATTTACTTTAATATTTTTATTAAGAGTAAAATTGAACGGAAACATATTTAAAGGTTTCTAAAGAAAATATATTTTGAAACTTTTTAAGAAATAAGCACAAACAAATTGTTTAAATAATTCTTTGATAAAAGTGTCTTTATTTGATTGGTCTAAATAGAAACACATACAAAATTTAAAAAAAAAATATGGAGTTAAAAGTAAAAGAATAAAATTTTTTTTATTCGGATTATATTTTCAAAGTAGTTCAGCTAAATTTACTTTGAATTTGTCTAAAATGTCCATAAAATCGCAATATTTGATAACACTGTGTTACCCAGTGTAGACACTACAGTAATTTAGCTGTCCGTTTTTTCTGAAGAAAGAGATCGATTGACTAATTTATTTCAAATATTCCTAATTAATTGAAATTTGCCATTAATTAAATTTTAAAAAAACAATTTCTTCAGATGGCGCAAAATGCATCAGTAGAAAAACGGTTTATAAAACACACAACATAATGAAATTTAAACATTTTTATATAGTCTTATATCAAGAGTCTCGCATATACATTGAAAGTACGTAACTGGCAATTTTTTTCTTGACATAAGATAATTATGGCAACCGATTTCTCTGTTGTGTTAATGGTGTTTATTATCAATAACAATCTTACGTCAAGAAAAATTTGTCAGTTAAGTGCTGCCAACGTTTTTCAGTACTGTCTGTCTGTTTATTTGTTTGTTTGTTTTAACAGCCATTTCCATTACATTAATTACAACAACAAAATATTGACTTTAAATAAGAACGTCAGTGTTTAAACATAAACTGCGTGTATACGATTAAACAGTATTAAATGCTAATTACAATCAAATTGAAATAAATATACCTTTTGAACTAGTACTATGTATTTGCATTTACAATGAACTCTCGGTAATGTGAACTTCCAATATAATAAACTGTCCAGTAATGTGAACACCTATTTTTTATATTAACGCTCTAAATAGTAAACAAAAGTTTTGGCGATTTTTGTTTATTTTCTAATTTTGGGAATCCCCCAATTGGATAAAAAAATTAAAACAATACATATATAGATACTTTGAGTTTTTTTTAATGAAGGTCAGTTGTCTTTCGTTACGCATAGAAATCATTAAAACTTAATATTTTTCGTACATGCCTATATATTAACAAACATGCCTAAGAATAACCGAAAGTTTTTAACCATCAATGAAAAATATGAAATTCTGCAACTTTTAGAAAAAGGATCAAGTGATACAGCATGTAAGTTATTAGAACAAAAAAACTCAAAAAATTAAAACTGATTATTTTTCTTACCTAAAATATTTATTAACAAATACTAGTACAATGAGTTAAAGTATTTAATTTTATTTTTTTAAATTAAATATTTAATATAAAAAATGAACTTGAAATAAAAAATCAATAAGTTTGCGATATGTTATGTTACAAATACCAAGAGTTTCAATACTTTCTAGAACTGTTTAAGCCTAAAAAAACACAGTACGGCGCTACAAATTTTTACAATCGAAAATGTGAACTACCCTGGTTTTTATTAGTTCACATTACCGCGAGTTCACTGTATTTGAAACCATAAGCATCCAAGGCGAAGGAGTCAGGTTTCTAGAATTATATTTTTGTAAGAAATACGTTTTAATTTAGATTCAGCTAAAGTGACTGTTTTATTAAATTAATTTTACTATGTTGATTGGTAAATAATTTAAACATTTTAGCTTTTAGTTTAAAAATTGTTGTTTATTTTAAAAGAATATGTATAATGAAAAAAAGCTAAATTCTCAAAAAAAAAATTTTAAATTTTATTTTGTTAAGAACTTTGTTAAACAAAAATTTTCGTAAATTGAAGCAACGTGTCTTAACTACTTCCTTAAAAATTGTTCATCTTCATATAGATTTTATGTTTTCAGATCTCGACAAATTTGTATTCAATAAAGTAAATCAAAATAAAATGTATAAAAGAATTTTTAATTATAAAAAGTTTATTCCACAGTGGAAGTCTAGCGATTCACTTTAATTACGATAAATAGTTTAAAATAAAATGGCCCATAATCATAGTCACAAACTAAAGTCGATTCTTTTTAAGTGAAAATCTTTTATAAACTATTTTGCTATTATAGTCAAAAATAAAGTATGTTTTTAAACTAAACCACCTTTAACTGGGTGACACATATAATAGTAAAATGTTTTCATACAAATTATAACAAAATATGAGCAAGTGGTAACTTTGATCAGCTGATTTTGTGTATTGTTGACGAATGAAACAAAAAAGAAGAAATAAAAACTGCCAACATTTTATGATGAAATGTTTTTTTTTGTGTAATAAAAGTAAAAAACAACATTAAGAGGACTTATTGACCTTTTTTAAATAAATTAATACATAAAAAATTTAATGGAATCAATGCGGGCTACTGTATTTTGCAAAAAAAAACTGCTGATTTTGTGTTTTTAGGCGAGTTAAAAACAGCTGCAGCTCTTTTTAAGTTTAAAGCAGACTTTTACGTTAAAAGTATATTTTAACTCGTCTATAGTATACAAAAAGCATACTTTTTTCAGAAGTATACTTTATAGCTCTTAAAGTACACTTTATTTATGACTATGATTATGGGCTATGATAAGGATTATTAAAAAAAAAAGCGTTGAGTATTTACTAGAGGTGCAGGTTAAAATTAAGTTCTTAAAGGCTTTTTATATTGAAGCAGATTTGCGTTTTTTTTGCTATTAAGGAGCTGACGTCACTACGGACGATACAAACTGACTTTAGACTTATAGCAAAATTATCAGAATGATCAATAAAATCTCTTAAATTTTAACTCTCTTTTGTTACAGGAAACATGCAAACAGATTAACAGATCCTTCTATATTCTGAAGCAAAAATTTAAAAACGTCTGGAGCCAAATTCTCGCATTCGAGAATTCTAGTTAGAATTCATATACCTAAAGCAAAGAAAACTCGCACGTTCGAGTAAAATTTTGATCGCTATCGAATGCGAGAAATTGACCCCAAATTTTAAATTTTTAAATATTTCTCACTTAAATATTATTCTCTTCATGTTAATGTCTAGACTTAAACTTTTTGAAAAACACTTAAAACAACCAACAGCTCTAAATTTAAATTTAGAAAATCAAAAAAAAAATTCGGTCATAAACATTTTCAAATTTACATTGAATCCACCAATCTTTCTCTAGCTAATTTTCCTTTTTCCTAAAGCCTTAATTCAATGGTTTTTATCGCTAACCTGCGCCTGCCGCTAGTGCAAAACCTTATTTATGTAAAAACGTTTCATACATTCTAACCCCGCACAGCCTTGAAGATAATTGCCAAAATTACGTTGGTTTAAAGGCACAACTTAATGAGCAGTGTATTATGTGGCTGTGTGTGTGTTCAGCTTAAATGTTTTCATATGCACACAAACATACATACATACATACATATACATGTATGTTTATATATATGTATATAATATAATGTGTATAGCTACATTAGGGTATTGTCAATCATTAGATTGTAGCTCAAAATATTAAGTTAAATACACAGTCAAACAATGTTTTAACAAATGCATTAGAGGGATGTTTTAAAAGTCCTACAAAAAATATAATTGTTTTATGTTTTTAGGAAGGATCAGTGTGAAACAAATTTCAAAGCAGGCTTGATAAATTTTGTAACCTTTAAAGTAAAGAGGTCTTTTCTACGTAATTAAATACTTTTTTAGACCAAATTTTCTTTAAAGTTTAAAGATCTTTTTGCCATTGTTTATTGAATTTCTGTGATTATTTGGATTGTAGAAGAGTTTGCAAAATTCTTTAATTAATTTTTTTAAATGACTTTTACTATCCCCTCTCATACACTGTTGTATGGCAGGCAAGTGGTAAATATACACAGACATTAACATAAACCCTGAGAAACACTTACGTGTATACACACGCAAATCAAAGATTATTATGTTTACCCACTCACACACATACACATACATACATGCACACATATCCAAAACCACTTACAACAATGCCCATGACTACGTATCTGTATGTGTGTGTTTGTGTATATATATGTATATGTATATTGGTGGTATAGAGCAATTGTGGCTTGAGATTACTTTATGGTTGGTTAGTTTAACCTATGTTGACATCGTCTCGATGGTATTTGACGCCTGAATAGTTTCAACATTCTATGCCACTACACAACATCAGCAACAGCAACAAGAACAACAACAACAACAACAGGAATTACAGCGACATCATCAACAGTAAAAACAGCAGCAATAACAGCAACAGCCAAAATAGCAGTGGTAGTAGAAGCAGCAGCAACATAAAGTATAACAACTTAAACTTCCTAGCGACGATATAATTTCCACCACATTATCCAATACCACATACATACATATCTATCATACACACACATACACAACAATAACATACAACCGTAAGCTGTAATAATGTATAGATTAGTTCCTATGTTTTTTTTGTGCAGTTCCTTACTGCGGCAGTGCTTTTAAATGGAAACGGCAAGTAGAATATTTAAATCCATTAAAATCTCTAGTGTAGTGGTCTTTGGTGTTTTTTCTATTTTTTTTTTTTTGGCTTCCGCTTTAGATGTTATGTGTCAGGGATTACAGTCAAAGAAATTGGAAAGCTTAAGAATATCAAAAAATAAATAATATATAATTTGGTTTTTATTATGCAACAAGTAGTTTTGACAGAAATTTATTTTACTATTAAGAAGCAAATTTACACCCCAAGTGCTTTATTATTTGTCTAAATTTTCCGCATTTGGTGTTCAAAGAATCCACACGTGATTGGAAAGCAAATGCAGCCAGAACGTGTCACTGTCTAGAGTGGATTTTTCGCTAAAAGTATTATCAAACTATTATTTTTCGAAAATTAGGCTGGTGAAGCAGTGCTTGATATAGTGATATGAAAAAAGAGTTCTTTATTTTGAAACTGGATGACACTATTGCAAACAACACGTAGGTAGTTTAACAAAAATGTAGCCTTAAGCCGTACAGCGTACGTCATTAGACGTTTCCGGGTTGTGTAGGCCTTTGCTGTGGTAACCAGATTTGGACCTCTAGATTGGGTGCTTAAACACCATAAAATTTTCTTGGTGGAAATTTTTAAAATAAAAAAAACTATTCCATATCAAATTGGCATATCAGTTCCCACAATTTGTAAGTAAAATAGTTAAGTTAAAAATTAAATAAACTGAATAGTCAATATTAATGCTGTACAATAATGACTATTCAGTTTCTACTTAAAGACTTTGTTACCAAAAAATCGCTTCTTTAATTGCTTACTAGGTAAGCACTTAGGGAAGGGTTATAAGCCAATATTTATCCCTACTATGTGCACCATAACCATGACTTTGAAATAAGTCGTAAATAGAATTTTTTGTCTCCTCCAAAACTATTTAACGGTGTCTTTCAAATTGCCAAGCGGTAGTTTAGAAGTTATTGCAAAACAAAAAATTGTTCTTTCTTTTTTGTCAGTTGAAACATTACAGATTTAATTGTGCTTTTGTAAGCGATTGAAGTTAGCACTGCTTCCGAAATTCAAAAATGTTTTGGTTAATAATGTGTTGCATCTTATAAAACACAAAATGAAGAAATTGAACAAATAAATTTCTTTAGAGTTCTTTATAGAAAATTATTTAACGTTAAAATGTTATCAAAATATAAAAAAACGTTAAAATGTTATCAAAATATGTCCTTGAATAGTAAAATTTCTTCCAGTGTCCCTTAAAAACACATTTATGTCTTCAATTTATATTGCATTAAACATGTTATTGTCCTTTACAATAAACCCCAAATGAAATTAAATTTGTGAAATAAAATTTTTAATTTTTTTTACTTCAAAAATAAAGTGAACATGCCTAAAATACAAATAATTTATGCATAAAACTGCACTTTGCTAACGAGAATTAAAAAATGAAGAAAATACGAAAACTACTGCATAATGAAATTTCTGCCATTTAGTCAAAAAAAAAAACAGAGTGAATCTCTAAAGGACAACCAACACTTTTGTTTAAGTCAAAGAATCAAGTACGAAAAAATCGTTAATAATTGTCTTGAAATTGTTTACAATTCAATTCGTTTCATTGCAATCGTATCAATAAATGTCGCAAATGTTGGACGGAAACTATTGTGTGTCTGTGACTGTGTGCAAATGTGAGCAAACAATTTTGACACTTCAGTGCACAATGAAATATTATGTGCATTCGAAAAGTTAAGTTGTCATTGGCAGCAAGCGAGCAAACGAGCAGTTGGTTTTTTTTTATTATTTCTCTTTTTAATCGACACTAGTGTTGAAAGGAAAAGTTTTTAATTGGTTACTTAAATTTTCTAAAATTAATTTTTTTAAAACAACTTAGAATCTGCTGCTCTTAAGATACAAAAATCTGACAACTTACGAGGGCTTAATTCGTTCTGATTCCGTTTTATATGCTGTCATTATTCAGGTATCGGTTATTTATTACAAGGGGGAAGGGGGGTCGTGTTGCAGAACATCCACTTGAATATTTCACAGAATGACAAAGCCATTTTTATCGGATTTCTCTTATTCAGGCAAAAGAATCAATCATAGATCTTCTAAAAGCTTTTTATTCATTATTAATATTATTGCAAATATGGAACTCTTACTTGCTTGATTCAATTACCCGATTAAGGTATTCGAATTTCGTTACAACATTTTTGCATTCTTCTTTAACAAAACTATCCTTAAAACTTAAAATGTCATTTGTTTTTGGTAAAAGTCATAAATTTTTATTCAATATACACTTGAGTTTTTTATTTTTACACTTTTCTGAAGCAAAAAGTTTTTTTCTTTTTTTTTTTGGCAGAAAAGTCAAGAAATCCCTTAAAAATGTTGAAAATAT
>NDXZ01070172.1:0-11865 GCA_003055125.1 Paykullia maculata | reverse complement strand
CAAACATACAAACAAACATACATACAAATTTTTTTCATCTTATATATATAGATTTACTTTAGCTTTTGGGGCGTTAAAGTATTCAGCTATAACAATATGAATACGTACATATGTAAACATATGTTTATTATCTTTTAATAAAATTTTGTGGAAATATTTTTTCTTAAAATTCAATAAATTTATTCCTCGGGAATACACTGCACTTTTTAGCATTAAATATGAAGTATCAAAAAAGTATTGAACAATCCATTTTTGGTTTGTAAAATAGTCTCGCGTAATTTTGTGCTTAATTAAACAAAAACAATTTTGTGTTTGTGTTGACCGTCTACAATTATGTACATTTATTATTTGATGTGTCATGTTTTCTTTCTCTTATCGCACATTTGGTTTTTATTTGAGTGTTGTTGGAAGACGATAATACTATATATATTTACATGCATATGTACCTTGTTATTGCAAATAAACAATTTCCCTATATGTACATATAAACGCAAAGTTCATTGTTTATTTGCAAATAGTTAATTCACCAAAACAATTACTCATTAAGGACACTGCAAGGTGGTTATTAGAAGGTTACTGTACAAGAGAAAGGATTTGTTCTTCTCTTTATTTTATAGGTATGTACCTTGTATATGGAATTCAAGTTGAATAATTATTTAGGCATACATACATATATACGTATGTACATATGATGTTGATGCTAATGAGTTGTAGTCGCCTTATTGAGCCCGCCTTAGGAAAATATTTGTATAATAAAGTTATAACTTAACATTTCGTTAAAAGTTTAGTGTTTTCGACATTTACTTACATAAAAAGTACAATTTATGGGTACATACATGATACCTACAATATATAATTATAATTGTATCATGGGTACATACATACTACATATGCATGTATCTTATAGGTACCAACATCATTCGTAAAAAGACTCCGATAACTACCTAAGTACATATCTCTACTTAAGATGTTTTATTACAGCTGCACATAATAATTTCTGGTTTTTAGTGCTCAGTGCTAATTGATGATAAATTTTCAATGTAAAGAAAATAAATGAACGTAAGCTTAAATCAAATCGAATATCGTTGGTCTCAGGAAGAAAGGGGCTAACTCGCATTTTTTACAAAATTGACTTTTTTAGTGATATCAATACATTTCACACAAATACACCTCGTCACAAAAAATTAGTGCAATATGTTCAAAATTTACGGTTTTACAAGCAATTGTATAAGAAATTTAACATGTTGATATACATAGGTACCTACATTTGTAGGTATGTAGGTAGGTATACAGTTTCTATTATGTTTTTAACCATTTTTAACCTTCTCCTGTAAAATTACAATTATGTGAGTTAGAGCCTTTCTACCTAAGACCAACGATATGTCTGAAAAAATATGCATGATACTCTGACAACAATTAAACGTAAAATGTCAATATTTAACAAAACATAATTTTTAAAGAATAAAAACTTGAAGTCGTACATGAGTATAACTGAATTTGTAATAGTCACCTGTGGTGAACGGTATAAAAACATGAAGAAACCTATAATAAATATTTCCAAATTGACAATAGAAAATTTGTATATACATATGTATGTACATACATACATACATGTACATATGTGTGTATTTACATATGTTGTGATGTATATTTACCTTTTTTGGGATAAATTTGCAGTTATATTTTCTAAAATTATACTTTTGTAGTTGTATCAAATGGTTTTGCTTTAGGTAACACGAAAAAAAATAAATATTATATATGCAAAAATCGACTGAAAATTTGTTTACATTTCTTTGTCAACAAAAAATTTTATATAAACAAACTAACACACAAATGTTAATATATATGATTTAAATTTGTGTGAGGTTGGTTTGCTGTATTTTTTTGTTAATGCGAAGTTATTTTTTACTTGTATTACAATTTTTGTTTTATCTGTGTATATTTAATACTAGTTTACACTGAAACTGAGTGATAATTTTATTTTTGATAAAATCAGCCAAAATTAAACTCACAATACTATTGTTCACTAATGCTTGCATGCATATTTCACGCGATTTTATGTAGTTTTCATAATTATTTAATCCTTTTTCAATTATTTGCACAATTTTTTCTTTAAGGTGTACTGGCTTATTTTTGTTAATTACATATGTATGTCTAGTGCTATTTGCTAACCACGAATTTATAAAAAACAAGTCTACGTATAAAAAACATTTTATTTTAATAAAGTGCCGTGCACACAAACAAATATGGGGGATAATAAAAGAGAATTTGAAAAAGAAACAAAACAAACTCGAAAATGAAACAGCTGTTTTGTTATAAAATTAAAGTTGCCAGAAAAAATAAATAAAGCAGTAATAAGATATAAAACGTATTATTTATAAACAAATATTTAAACAATTAAATTTATTAAAAAAAAAGATTGATTGATTTTTAAAAAATTAAAAAAATTTGATAAAAATTTCAACGTTATTGATTTATAAATAGGTGTATTCATTTTATATATATTTTTGTTTGAAAAATTATTAAAAGATTTGTTTCAACTTTAAAACTAATCTAATCAGTTGTTTAGAAATTAATACTATGAGTTACTATTAAGTGTACTGTTGTGCAATATTTTGTTATGCTTTGTTTAATAGACTTGTTTTAAAATTTTTTGCCGCGTGCTGTTGTATCCGAATTTTAAAAAAATAATACAGCCTATCAGCCAACTCTGTTTTACTTAAAAAAAACACCACATTTAACTTTTCGTATAAATTCGTTTGTATCTCCGAAAGGAAAATTATAGTAAAGCTGGTGATTATGTTCGATTATGTGTACCTCACTTGAAAAAGTTTAAAATAATATGTCATATTTTTAGGCAGCTGGCAACTCTTTCAACCAGCTGGCTTATGCATTTTCTCTTAATACAACCTGTTATCATAATATTCCTTTTGTTTAATATATTTTTTCAATAACAAATAGCTCCACAAAAAATATGCTTTTAAAAAAAATATTTGTAAATTGTTTGTTTTTTTTATAAATAAAAGTATTTTATTTTAAAAAAGATTACAAAGAAGTTAAAAAATCCGTTCAAAAAAGTTCAGTGTCAATAGTAAAGTGTTTTAAAGTGCTTTTCATAAAAATTCATTGTTATTAGTGATTATAGAGAAAGTAAAACGTAAAATGTCTGCTCAAAATATTCTATTACGCCAAGAAAGTGAAGATTCTACTAGTGTAATATCTCATTCTCCGTCTATGTCCTCTTTAAACCGCCTACGAGATACATTTCGCCGCACAGAATCCTTGTCGTCGCAATTTAGCTCCATCGTTTCTAATGCTGCATCGGCAGCTTCAGGTGTTGTTTTGGGCACCAGCGCGACTGGAGCCACTTCGGAGGCTTCATCAGCTTCAGCCTCCCAGGTAACGACCCCATGTAAGAGAAAGCCCGGTAAGTACATTTAAAATCTGATATTAGATAAAACTGATAACTAATATCCATTTTGCCTTACATACACATATAGGTATGTATTTGCAATGTATAAATTTAGATATTCATATGTATACCTATCTACCCATGATACAATAAGATGGTATTTTGTATCATTTATCTACCTTTGTTAATTGTAACTTAAAAATAACTTAAAACAAAAGCATTATTGGGAGTTATGAATAGAAATTCAAGTTAAATGTTGTAAACTCTTTTTTAAGGAAACGTTTTTTACCTGTTAGTTAAACCAAGTTAAAATGCCTAAAAAGAAAAAAACCATTGATCAATTAAAATTTGGGTTAGTGTCAAGTTAAATTAAAAGATTCGTATCGTGCTGTTTCAGCAAAAAGCTTTAAAAACGTTATTGTGTACCAAACACGTATCACAACTTTCTATGACGTAAGAATTAAAAAAAAAATGGTTTTTAAGAGAAGAATGTAAATTATGACAAACCATTAACATTTCGTTTGAAAAGTTGTAACGAAACCCAAAATTTATCTTCAAAATTACTTTTCATAAAATATGTATAGATATTCTTTTCACAAATTATTTAATCAAGCTTAAGGTCTGTTTTTAATATAAAATTATCGTTTTTATTTATATTACATTTATATATTCAATATCAAAAAGGTAAAAAAACTAGAAAAATATATATGTATAGATAGGTATATGTATCTATGTACATATATTGAATTTAATTTAAAAAGCAATCAATCATAACTTTTACAAAGTTTCTTACTACTTATGGATTAAAATAGAGTTTTTAAAATTTGTATGTACATATTTAAAAAAAAGTGTATACCTAGAGCAAATGTTAAATGTTTCTTACTACTTACAATAAATGCATATTCATATTCTATTTAGGTATTAAACAAAAAATTATTTCACAATTTAAAATATACATTTTGAAGTTGCTTAGATATTATTTTTTCTTGTTTTGGTAAAAAATCTACTGTCTGACTCCACACGGCACACATTTTGACAACTTAACTTTTTCGGTTTTTTATACTTCAGAGTCAAACAAATTTAAATTTCTTGTTTAATTATTATTGGTTTAGTTAATTGACAAATGTTTATTTGAAAAAAATTTTAAGTATGTCAATAACATTAAAAAACTAAAGTTTATATTTTATTTCTATTATTTTGAAATTTGTTTTTGGTTGTTTAAAAAATTATGAATATAATATTTGTACCTATAAAAGATCATGTTACGAACTTAGCTTATTATTTTTATGTATGGTGTGTTAAAGACAACTCGCTAAATCATTTATTTTTTATTCGAATTTTTGCATGACTTATACATAAAAACTTATTTAAGAATCCCCAACAAATTTTGAGCTATTGTTAAAGACAATTTAAAAATATAGTTTTGTAAAGTATAATGGAAATGCTACTGGACAGGTGGAAAAAATAATGAAATTCATGATAGCAAAATCCTAATTTTTTTCTTATATAAATAATTATTAACGCTTCAGCTGTCATAATCAGGTTTAATATAATCAGTTATCCGGCATAAATAATTTTCAATTTATAATTTATTTATTATAAGTTGCCCTTATAACAGCTGATTTGAACATACATTTTGTGAATCACTGGCCTAAGCACATAAATAATTTATACGCCCACAGCGCAAAATTGACATAAAAACAAAACGTGAGAAAAAATCAATAATCCTATACATGACAACCACCACCACTAGCGCTTATTCACCACTTAAAGTGCAAAAAGGAAACACAACACAAACAAATATAAAAGAAAAGTTTTTAGTTGTAGTTACATATTGGTGAAATATACAAGTCAAATAAGCATACAATTATATTAAATTACAAAATAATTTTAATTTAAAGAACATTTTTTTAAAGTTATAAAAAGTTAGTTTTCCTTTTGTTCTCAACATAAGTTTATTTTAATTAAGTTATAAATCCCTTAAAATATACTACAAAATTTCAACCATAAAATATTAAAGTATAAAAAAGGTAATTGCGAATCGTCATTCGTTCAAGGAAAAACTTCGATTTTTCACAAATCTAAATGAATTCGTTTTATGTAGAGAATCTCATCGTAGAAAAATCTATTTTTATTGTTTTATTTATAGGATCAGGATATAAAAAAAAAGAAATTAGTACCTTAAACGAGAATACAAATATTTATTTGAGTATTAATTTAAAAAATTATATACTTACATATACATACATACATAAATTAAACTCTAAATAAGGCAAAAAGGTTTTGTTGTAAAAAATTAACAAAAACTTTGCCAGATCCAAACGAAAAATTGCGAATATGCGTGCGTTGGCTGAAGATACAAAAAAACTAAAAGTAAATAACAATAACAACAATAATAACAGTAGCACCAGCAATAGTGGAAATACTACAAAAAATCCAAGTGCTGTAACAAAAAAACTAAATAACTCAAAAATTGCAGTTAAATCTAATATACAGCAACCGGCAGCAAAAAATAAAACCACTGTAGGAAAATCAACAGCAGCAGGAGCAGTAGGAAAATCAGCAACAGTAGCGAAAATAGCAACTGAAAAACCAGCAACAGTAGCGGCAGTTGAAACCGCAGCTAAAACGTCTTTTACAAATAAAACGTACAAAATGCAACAACAACAGCAACAGCAACTAACGACAATAACTAATACCACCAATACTAATACTAAAGGAGAAAAAGTTTCAGCAAATTGCCTTTCACCCCCAACAGCTGGCGTTAAACTGCGTAACAAACAGTCTTTACAGCAAAAGAACGAAAGGAAAGAAAATCACAATAACAATACAAATACGACTACAACTGGTGGTTCAACCGCAGCATTGGCGAACACTACAACAACAATTTCATTACCCAAGGCATCGCACGCTAATACCGCTGAGGAGATTTCAGGCGGTGTACAGGATACAATTTATTTGTGTAATTTTCGTGTGTCTGTCGACGGTGAATGGTTGTGCTTAAAAGAGCTGCAAGATATTGATAGTAATCCACCTCTTACAGCATCAGATGGACGTTTAGCCGGTAGCGGCGGCGGCGGCGGTGGTGGTGGTCAACGGCCATATTCGATGTACTCACAAAAATACAAACGGTATTCGGCCGGTGATCGTAACTCGTATTGCGGCAGCGGCTTCGAGGATAATGGTATATTTGCATTACATAATTTTATAGCTGGTCGTCGTTTGTATGATGAACAGGGTCACGCTTTTCATACAAATATGCTTACTGCACCCCATGCACGAGAAAGTGGCTTTGTTGGTGTTTTTGGTGGTGGCGGGAGTGCTAGTCAAAGTTCGAATGAATGGTCAAATCTTTGTAGGTTGCTTTTTATGCTATTTATATACTATTTTAAATTATGATTTTCAATATTTGTTGATTAGTTTTTTTAAATAAGTTTCTGTTTCGTTTTTATTTTTTCACACCTAACCTTATTCAATAGTTGGTTTAAATAATTTTTTCCACAATTATTTAATAATTTCAAATGATTAAAACTTGTTTTAGATTATCCAATGATTGTTTTAAAAACTTTTAAAAGCGCCAACTCATGCCACTACGATGAGCATTTCCTTTAAAGGCATAAGGTATACCATATTAAAGATTGGTTTTTTCTTATGAAAGCTTTGTAACTTTTTTTTTATACAAAATGTGGACATTCATTATTTTGGTCACATTTACATATGTATGCATATGTAAATAGACAAACAAATTTAACTGCCATTACTTTCTATAAAGCTCAAAATGTGCAAAGTTTTTTTTTTTATCAAAGAACCGATTTGATAATTAAACGTTATTTTTTAATTTGTCTTTAACAATATTTTTCTATTCACTGAAGCTGGGGATTATAACATGAGTTCATTTATTTTTTTGGTATTAAATCGACATTATTAATTTTACTATAGTACATTAGACTGTCCTTGACAGGCTAAATTGAAATTCTTTAAAGTTTAAACATACAAATTTTTGCTGACAATGACTACAAAATGTTCAAATTATTGACAATAAATTAAAAGAGTCTGCAGAGGAGAAGAGACAGATATTTACAAATTCGCCTTCATATGAATCTGCTTAATTTGATGGTGATACAAAAACTTTTAAATTGTGTAAGAAAACTATTTTTAATTTTTTTAGATTCATTCATTTTATAAATTAATAGTTAGGGCATTCTTTCATTTATCATAAAAAAATTTGTCAAATCATTGCAATTCAAAAAATGATTTTCGGTGCTTTACAATATAAACACTCTTAAAAATATTTTTGGAGCGGTTTTCTGCATCTTTTGCTGTATTAAATGTGCATTTATTAATTCGAATTTCTTTGCCTCTGCTGTGATTAATGAAAATTTAAAGAGTAAAAATGTTTTGGGGTATAAAATAGGGCCAAACACTCTGTGTAATATTTGTCACGAATAAATTTTTATATAACGGTACGAAGAAAGGTACAATCTTGTATTCGTTTCAATATATTCAAAGAATAATGGTTTAAAAGTTGCAACCAACACAGGTACATATATTAAAACAACTATATACCTACAGCCACAAAATTGAAAACGATTTAAACCCAACTCTTTTTTTAATTTCGATCATTAATATTAAAATAAATTCTTCCGTAGATTTTGGAAGCGTCAGGTTTCCACACATCGAATTTTTAACAAATATCGTGAAACTGATTAAAAAAATTGACGAACAATAAATATACATATGTACCTTAAAAATGTACACTTAATTCTGTTTTTATACGGTAGATTGGTTCCAGAAAAAACCGTGTAAAAAAGACATTGATCGTATGCAAAAATAGGTGATTGGCTCCTTATCTCTAAAACCTACTAAAGGAAGTGAAGAATAGGATGTTTTAAGAACAAGTATTCACATTTATTTTATTAAATCACATATGTAATGTGTATTTACACAAGCATGGTTATTAAAGAAAAAAAAAAAGATGTGCACTCTAAGATTAAAAGTAATGTAAATTAAATGTATGACAAGTTCAGCAACTAAAAACAATTATGTAAAACAGCTACATATGTATGTATGTTGTTAACAAAAAGAATAGGTTATTCAATTTTTAAAGTAAAAATTATTTAAAATGATAATCATAAATACAGGAACATAAATTTAATTGCTGTCATCATCAGTTACTCGCATTCGCTTTCTTCTAATGCGTAAAAAATCACTATAATCGCTGGAATAATTGCTCTGACCAGTAAATTTGCTTGTATCCACAAAAACGGAATTCCCCAAATTTGTGATTTCGCAAAAATTAAATTTGACAAAAAAATTTACGCCCAAAAAATTTTGAATCGTGTTAAATGGAATAAAATCCTGTAAAAAAATTAATCAAAACCGTGTAAAACAAGTAAGAGCGCTATATTTGGCTGTGCCAAATCTTATATACCCTTCACCATGTGTGGCCAAATGGTTTAATTTTTTTCAAATATATTTGTACTTTATTTCAAAGCTGCAAAAGAATAATTATTTTGTGCAAAAAAAAAAAAAATTTTTTTTTTGTGGAAAAAAAGGAGGCAGTCTTCTTTTATTGCTCATATCTCAGCCGGTTATTGATGGATCTTGCCAATTTCCAATGCCGATTTTCTCGAAAGTATTTCCAAAAGTTTGATACCACATACAACCCTGGGTGATCTATGGGAGCTACGCAAACTTGATTTCAACATACGCACGGACAGGCGGACATGGCTAAATCGACTTCCCCATCTTTAAGGATCCAGAATATAAACACTTTATAGGGTGGCAAATGACTTTGTAGAAATTACAAACGGAATTACAAACCTATATACCCTTATCACCAGGTGAAGGGTATAAAAATACCGTGTTAAAACAGAATTAGGTGTACTTTAAAAATATTTTAAATATTGTTATTATTAGGGGTATTTGTGAGTCGCTAAAGTGCCTTTTAAACTTTCATATAATATTTAAAGTTTAAAAGGTATAAGAGGCATTTAAGCGATTTAACGAATACTTTAATAATTTTTTTTATAGGGGTATTCCTTTAATCGCTTAAATGCCTCTTATACCCCTCAAATTCTTTATCCCTTAAAAAAACATTTAAGTGCAACCGGTTATACGGCGAATGTTTTTTAATCGCTTCTCTTACTATTTGCCTGTCCCTTTTGGCGGTTAAATTTAAAACTAAAAATTCAATGCCAAATAAGATCTTTAAAATTTAAAAATACAGAATTAATTTATTTAATTTTGTTAAAAAAAATTAAGAAATAAATTATGGAATGAAATAATACAAACAACACAAATCAAACAACTCTTCATCTTTTCTTAATAAGGTTTATTTCGATGAATATGTCGTTTCCCAACTTGATTTACTCTGTACAGGAAAATAAAAAACAGAAATATATTTAACAATTTACGTTCTCATTTTATTATATTGCAACTATACATTACTCTTGCCACTCTCCTTGCTTTTTCCTTTATCCTTTTTATTTCTCACCGGACTACTCGATACAGAGGTATCCGAATTTATTAAAGGCTTCTTATCAATTTTTACAGTTTTTTTATTCTTTTTATTGCCACCATCATTAGATGAAACTTCGGATGCTGATTTTTTTCTGAGATGAAAAAATCGTACGGGTGAATTGAAAAGATTGGATGAGGATGAAGATGAATCTATAAGCAGAGGTGCATTTGTTAAAATTACATTCATATTTATATGAAATTAAGCCATTATTGGTATTTACTCTTCTTTGGTTTCAGTGGTATTTCTGGTTTCTTTTTCTTGCAAACACCCTTGCAGCAACATATTGTTATTACCAAAATAACGACAATGACCGGTATGGCTATAACAGCTATTTCAGTTGGAGTCAACTTTGAAAGGCGTAGTTTAGCCTTAGAAAAAAAAGATTCTGATTCGCCAACAGCTTCTTCTTTATTGTCATCTTCAGCAACTGCATTGGGTTGTTGATCCACTATACTTTTAGTTAGTCCACCAGTATGAATACTTTGTGGCTTTTCAATATTTGTTTTTAAAAATTCATTTCTTTCGCTCAGTTTTCCTTTTGTTCCAATTGTAGGATCTTAAATTAAATACATTTAACTGTCATCTTTAAATCTTGCCTATTAAGTACAATCAAAAACAATTATAAACTTTCTTTACCTTTTCTTATGTTATTGTTGCCTTTGGTTTTCTTTCTATTGTGAGTTTGCTCACTTCTTATTTGAGGCTTGTGATAGTTAGTAAGATCTTCCTCTTTTTTATCTAAAATTTCAAGAGATATTTTAGTTTCTTTTTTTCGTCTTTTTAAATATTCATATATTCTTAAGACGGCTCCAAGACCCGGATAAAATTGCTCATCCGATAAATGCACATTAATGTTTTCCATTAACCAAGTTTTGAATTGTCGATTATAATACTCCTCATCAATATTTTCGAAACGATAACATTTAGTAACAGTTTCATAAAACTTAAAAACCACATACTCTGACGTTTTTGATTTTAAATCAAAAGTCTTTTTGCGACGAAATGGTAACCATATATTGCCTAAATAACCATATTCGTTTACTGCTTCCAATTTCGGTAGTTGAACTATCATTTTATCATCATCTTGTTGAGTTTCATCGGTCGTCATCTCGAGATGCATACAAAATGATGGTTCATCACAGGCGGCCTCAGAAACTTGTAAAGGTTCGATGTTGACTGATTTTAATTCGACAAGAACATTTTGCAGCGGAGCTTTCCAACCATTGCCATTAGTATTTAGGAATTCTTTGGATTCTCGATGTAGATTCAAAATTTGCTCTGCTGTTTCTAAGCTTATTTGACCAGCGTAATAAGAATACTTTGTCACTGGTACTAAGTAGAAATTTAGGTAACCACCAAATGTGTCATAAAATGCTTTTTGCGCCAAATGATATGAACCAACCGAGGTCATTTGCATTAGCATTTGATGACATATATAAAAATAATTTAGAAGCAATGATACCATGTGATCGTTAAGCAGGCATTCTGGCAAATCTTTTGGTATAAGACTCTGAAAGGGAAAAGTATATACATATTTAGTTTAGTTCTTTTTGTACATTGCTGACGACAATTTAATAGTCCATTTTGTGTCTTCAACTAAGGTTTATTTTATCAACTTTTATCAAATAAATGATAATTGCTTCTGCTTAATTGGTAACTTTTACTACGTTTATAGGGCAGCTTTTTGCAACAAAAAACAATTTTCAAATTAATATTTCGATGGTACAAATATGATTTTAATATCTTAAAAATTTTAAAATTCTTCTTCAATTTTGTAGTACATACAGTCACGGACAAAAGTATAGGCAAAAGCAGTACTTTGATATAAAATGTTAATGTTTACGTATTCCAAAACACAAAATAAATATTTGTTTGGCATATAATGACTACAGAACATATCGCTCATTTGCTGCAAGAACGGCATAACTCA
>NDXZ01070113.1:0-12392 GCA_003055125.1 Paykullia maculata | reverse complement strand
AATTTTAAAATTGTCTGAGATCATATTACCGTAACCATACTCAACCATGTTTTTTTTTGTGTGTACATATGTACATATGTATGTATATTCATATCACTGCGACAGAAGGCTTCAACTGTTGCCTTTACCAGGTTTAAAATAAATATTATTTATTTCAGTAAAACAGATTCATTATCAGACAATTCAATTCACAAAATCATTTGCACATATCAAAAGTGTGTTCCATCGGGATTTGGGGATTGGCATCCCTAATATGTACATATGTATATACATACTTATGTATGTATACCAGTGTAATGTTTCTGTATTATAAAAATTGCTTTTAAACATGCACTCGATGTGTATATGTACATAAGTATTTACGTTGATATGTACATATGTGACGACAATTGTGTACGTCCAATTTATATTTAAGAACTTGTTTGTTGCTGCACAAAAATCATGATCGAACATGCACAGTGCTTATGTTAGTTATATACATTTGTATGTATGTACGTTTGTACATATGTAAGTGTGTACATATGTTTATCACGATTACGCATTTTTGTTATGTATGTCTTACTTGTTGTTATGATTTTGCGTGCTCAGTTATTTTAATAAAAAAAAAATCATTTGCAATTATGATTACCAATATTGCTTTTGGTCTCTTGAATATAAGTAAGTAAAACCAAAAGCAGTCCTATAATCGCATTTATTATTTGATAAATAATTATTAAATATTATAAATTGAACATAATTTTAAAATCCTAAATATAAAGAGTTTTAGAATTTTATTAATATATAAAATTAATAACAAAATAAGTACACACACTCCTATGGATAGACATGTAAGGAGTAGTCCACAAAGGACTAGGAGTACTCCAAAGCTACTCCAAATATATGGTAAAAAGGTGGTCCGTTTAACACGTTGACGGACATTAGGAGAAAGTGAAGCTCGAAAATTGACACTATATGTTTTTGTAGTTTTTAGAATGTTAGAAGTATATTTTTACTCTTTCTGCTTAAATAAACTTCATTTTGATAAATTCAGCACATTTAATAGATTGCGGCTATAACCTTCATGGCACCAAACATGATACTAGGTTTTTATTTCTACGCCGGTAAATGCACATTTGTACCGCTCTAGCCACAGTGTCCAAAAATGACCGTTTTGCTATGGACGGCTATTGCCGTTATGTCACATAGTAAACTTCGCTTTGACGGCTAAAGCCGCAAGTATCCGACAACGTGTTAACATTACGATGTCCTAGGACTGGACCATATTACCCAGTCCATGGAGTAATCCGGTGTAATGATAAAAGTGGTAAATATTGAAAACATTTAAAAAAAATTTTATTATCTTTTTATATTTACAATAATAATAATTTTTTTATTAATTTTTCAAAGCTTGCTATGTTGAAATACAACCATTTTTCATATCATGGTCCATAACTACACTATATTGGACCACAATGTAACTACTCCATTTAAACTATAATGGACTACGTAGCCCAATATTGTCTGTAGGGAGTATACGTTCATACATGTGTACATACATACATGCATACGTATTTAGCCTAAAACCTATAAAGTACTTAGTCCTACTAATGATTCCAATTTTTTATAAATACATAAATCATACATTTATGGATACATATGTATGTATGTACATATGTTTATATGTTGTTTTAACAGTTTATTGCCAACATTAAAAATTCCTGATGGTGTTAATGTGTAACAAAAATTTATCAGAAATGGAAATAAACAGGAAACTTACAGTATGCGAGTCAAAATAGGCAAAATAGAAGAAGAATTTTCCCTTTTCAATTAAAATACAAATAAAAAATGCAGGCTTTACTTTCATCTTTATTTCAGTATTTGGTTGTGTTTCCTTATGGTTAGCATTAAAATTATTTAAAATTTTTTTTTTTTTTTTTGGTTTTCTTATACCCAAAATAAATAATATATTTTATTGATATGTATGTTCATACGTTCTCGCATACAACAATTTACTTTGAATTGTTTTTTTTTTCTCAAATGGAATAAATGTACTCTATGCTGCATTTTGTAACATTTTCTATATTTTGAATGAAAGTCATCGTTATTGCCATTGCCATCGTCGATTTTTTCATCATCATCTTGATTGTGATGATTCGTTCATTTGCTACTTTTGTTTGGTTGTTAGCAGATATTACTGTTGTTGTCGTCAACACATCCCTTGAGAGCAATAAAAATTTGACATATACGTGACACTTTATCTGATGACTACAGTATAAAAATAAAATGAATAAATAATACGCAATAAAAGGAAAGCGACAGAATTGGGGTTTTTTCATTCGTTTTTTTCACATTTCTTTAATCATGATTCTCAATAATTTGACTTGAACTCTATGCTTTTACAGTATAAGTTTATTTCTCATCAAAAACCGGATTAGAAGAATTCGTCAATGTTCTTAAAAAATATTGACTATTAAAAATTTACATACCCAAAGTATATTAAAAAAAATGTTTCTTTTTTACTTAAAGCATTTTGGTAAGACAACTTTAATAATAAAAATGTTAAACGAGTAAAAGAGAAACTCAAAAAATTTCTTTGCAACCATAAAATATTGTACACTGTTACTTAATTAAAAAAAATAAAAATTAAAGCTCCTATAAAGAGTTTATATTATTTTTTTATTAAATAATCTGCCGCAAAGAATTGTTGGTAATGTGAGATTTGGTACTTACTTAGCCCACATGAATCAAAGTTCCTTCGTAATGGCAAGTTAGGCAGATAATTTGTCATGTCATAAAAATCTGCTAATAAAGAATTTATTTGTAGCCTTAGAAAACAAATAAAATACACTTTATGCAAGATATAAATATGCTTTTAATAAGCGAAAAAAAGCTTGTATCTTACATTCTGTCATAAGTAGAATTACAACTCTATAAAGCCCAAATAGTTTTGTTCCTTTAAAAATGAAAATCAAAATCAATACGCACAGTTTTGTACGTATGTATGTACATAGGTACATATGTGCCAGCTCAACCACAGAGATCTATGCAAAAACTAGTTTTTTTTTTTTTTTAATATGTACTTATGTATATGTACATATTTGAAAAGTTGCACTGTTTGCAAATTAAATAAGTTTCAAGAAAAAATAAAAATTAAATTAAAAGTAAATTCCAGGAGAAAATTCTCCAAACTTTAATGAAATAAATACCAATTGTTTGGTTTCTTTCAAATGAATAATGGCCTATGACAATGAATAATGGCCTCAATGAGCTTACAAATCTACTAAACATTTGTTTGATAATTTTTGGTATTTGTATTCATAATCTTAGCAGTTTTTTTTACCTTTTTTTAATGTTAAGAAATCTATTTATAAAACTTTATGCAAGATCATTTTAAAATTATAAATTATCATTTTATTTTTCCTAAAGACGTTACAAAATTTGTTAAATAAAATAAAAAGTATAAAAAAGCCCACATGTGTTCATGTGTAGAAAAACGTTAACCTAAAACACACCAGTGCAAAAAGTAAAAAGATAATTTTTGGTATTTGTATTCATAATCTTAGCAGTTTTTTTACCTTTTTTTAAAGTTAAGAAATTTATTTAAAAAACTTTATACTTTTAAAATAAATAATCACTTTATTTTCCCTAAAGATGTTACAAAATTTTTTTAAATAAAATAAAAAATATAAAAAAGCCCACTTGTGTACTTGTACAGAGAAACGTTAACCTAAAATACACCAGTGTTAAAAGTAAAAGCCTTTGACCAAATAGATTCATAAAAATTTTTTTTTTTTTTGATTTATTTTATTAAACTTTTTTTTAATTAACCCTAGTTATTAGGTAAAAAATCGGTAAGGGCTAATAGTAATGACTTAATATTTCGGCAGCACAATGCTAATGAAAAAATTATATTCATAAAATTTTTAATTATTACATGTTGTTGGTAAAATCAAACATCCAACACTTAAATAACAAAAATAAATGTCACTTGGCTATTGTTCGGAAAACTTATTCTTGTATAGAATTCTTAGGTTAGGTTAGGTTGAATAAGCAGCTGTGAAGATGGGAAGGTTTAGCTCAGTTGGGTCCGATATGAACGGTCCTTTTGTGTATTAAAAATTAAGAAATAAAGAAATAGTTATGAAATATAGCGAGTAAATTAAAAAATTGCTAGCAAACAAATGATCAACCAAAAAAAAAAACAAATGTGTTTGCAGAATATTGATTTTCAGAAAAAATAAAATAATAGTCTACTTTTCGTGTTTTGAGCAAATGGTAAAGAAACATTAATTTTATGGCTTGACCTTAGTCTTAAATAAAACAATAATTTACAAGTCATTAAAACCCTCTATCAGTGATGTCAGGAGATTTTTTTCAGAAATCCCTACGTTTAAAAAAAAAATCCATTTTTTTTAGAAATCCCTACGATTATAAAAAAAAGCCCATTTTTTTCTACATCCACACTTTTCCCCTTACATTTTTCCATACACTACATTTTTTAATTTATAAAACAATTAAATTTTACTTTTATTTGTACTTTTCTGTACAGGTACGTTAAATCGAGTTTATTTAAAAATAATACAAAAAACAACATAAAAACGAATATATTTAACATAAAAAGTAACGTATGCCGTTTTGTCTCTCAACCAGCTTATGCAAAATCGTTGTTTGCTGTATTTCTTTGATGTGTTTTCAGCATCATCAGAAAACAGATCGGCCATTTTTCTAATATTATTGTAATTTAATTTAGAATATTTTAATATTATTTATTATTCACAAACTTACTTATTCAAATCGCAGAGACCTGCAAAGATGGCGTGCGCAAACATAAGAAATCTTTTCCTTTTTTCCCACATATAAAAGTTATGAAAAAAATTCTTACAATAAGGGAAAAATCCCTATACTTGGCATCACTGCTGTCAATAAACCTTGCATTTGAATGTTTTTATTTTCTCCGCTCTATTTGATGTTAGAGATTTGTTTTTTTAAGTCTGATATCATTTTGTATCAGTTTTTAAGAGAATCTCTTAAGGAGATGTTTATTAAAAATTCTCTTTTAAAAAAAATTCTGCCAATTTTTAAAGCAAAAAGGGAATGAATTTAAATATATATTTTTTATCGTTTTATTAAAGGTTTTTGAAAAAAATTCTCTTCAGTCGAGAGAGGGGAAGAGGAATAGGGAAAGAGAGAGTATAAAAGTAAAGTTTTTACTCACATTTAATACTTTCTTTACTTTGTTTTTATTTTTACACCTCATTTATAAATATATGTATGTACTTATATATAAATAATTTTGCTCCAATACTACATTTTATTTATATATGTACATATTTTTTTGTTTATTCTTTTATTTGTTTGTGATGTTATTTTATTATTATTTTAAAGTATCCATTTCTATTGTTCATTTTTCAGTTACGTGAGTTAAAATTTAAACAAGCAACATTGTGGGATAGGCTTAGGCTTCTCACTATTTTTCTTTAGCATCAATTGCACTTGTTATTGTAAGTTGGTTTGCCGTTGCCTCTTTGTGAGTTGTACAGATTCTATAATTTAAATTTTCAGCTGATGACGGTGTTCATATAATACAAAGTAAAAATAAAACAGCGAAAAGAACAAAATACATGTTATTTTAATGACTGCTCGTGACATTATCGTGATAAAATTATTTTAGGAAGAATCCATTGCGATAATATCACACATTTTGTTAAGCGCTTTTTGGGCGTTGGGACTACAAAAATCTATTTGAAGATTATATTAATCTGCTTCTGTGTGTACATGTACGAATTTGTTGCTTAAAAAAAGTCAATAGGCAGCAGAAAAAAGAATTTGTTTTTCTTTTTAATGTTGTTTTGTATATTTGTTGAGCCCAACAAGAGAATCTAACTTGAGGCGAATAGTAATAAGCTTTTTCATATATTTTTAAGACACACTTTCACTATCTAAAGCCAATATAGACGTGTTTAGAATTAATACAATTGTTATGCTTACCTTTACAAATGAATATAAACAGTTTTTGCCACGTTCTTTTGTAAATCCTTGAGGGAAAAAATAAATCAATAGCATTAAAGGTAAAATTCTCTATCGCAGTAATGTGTATTATTAATCAGCATGTTTTCCTTAACACTTCAACAGAATTCTATGATATTTTAAATTTATATTATAGATAAAATGTTTTCCTTAAATTTATAATCAGTATTATTCAGACGGAAGTAAATAAATTATAACAGTTTCAGTTTGCAATCTTATGGAATGAATTTTTCATAACAGGCCCATTTGCTTTCTGTATACATATTTTTGTACCTTTTCTATTGATTTATTTTATCCTTTCAAAACTTGTATAGAAAATGGTTGGGAATTTTATTTTTAATAAAATGTTTGGATTTGTTTTATTTTCTATTGAAAATATTTGAGTATTTTAAGTTTTCTATAGAAACATTTTGTCCCATTTATAATTTTATAATTAACTCTTTTTACATTTATTTAACAAACTTTTGTTGTGTTTCAATATTATATACAGAAATGAACTTTTAACGTTTGACCCGTTTTAATATTAGTCCCGTCAAATATATTTATTAAAGAATATGTCAATGTTTAGATTTACTATAAAAAATGTTCCTTAATATAAGTTTTCTTTACACAATTCATATAGATAAACTGTTCGTTGTAATATTACAACCGGGAAACGCGACAAGAAATATGAAAACTGTTTATTTTTTATAAAAAATTTCTAACTTAAACCAATTAAAGTATTAATGTACACATGGGTCACACATTTGTTATTTTATTTAAAAAATCTTAATTGCAAAGTAAAATAACACTCAAAAATATTTTATTCAAGTTCACTCACAAGAACTGTCACAATACTGAAAAAATTAGTTTGTCACGATGATAAAAAATTTATGCTAATCACGTGGAAATTTTTTTGACATTTTACAGTGATAATAATGAATAATAAATAAATTAACAATTAAAAAAATATTTTGGAAAAATAAAATGATTAGGCAATTTATTTTGCATAAATTTAATGTTTGATTTATTAACGAAAGAGCAAGTTTTAGATAAGAAAGATTTTATATTAAACGAACTATACAAATGTGTTTAAAAATGTTTTTGTTGTTCTCACATTCAAACTAATTTTTTTTTTTTGGTGCTCTTCCATAAAATTTGTCAAACACTAAAGAGTGTTAAAAATTTTGTATATTGTCAAAAAAGCATAAATATCAAACTACCTTTTTACTGCAATTCATTAGAAGTCACATAAACATGTGTCACATCTAACAGCCAAGTTTTAGTTTATATGTGTATATCAAGAGAATTATATCTTTTGATCACTTTAAATATAATATACACATGGATTGTTACACATAAGCATATAAATACATACATATGAGTGTGTTTGTGATAAAACACATATTTCTTTTAGTATTTTGCAACAAGCCATAAGTTTCTGACTTGTGTCTGGGCCACAGCTTATGAGGTTCATAAGCATATGAGGCATTAAATAAAGTACCTGCTTGCACAAATAAATGTGCAAGTGTTCGTTTGGTTTAGTGTATGTATGTGTATGTGAATGGAAGTGTGATTATGATAAGCTTATAAAACTAATGCAGCATGCAATATTTGCTAAACATCAAAGAACGAGAGCATAAGTACTAAACTTGTACACATTTGCATACATTTCTATGTTTGATTAGTTTTTGAGACACATGGAAGAAAATTATATCGATTGCATGACAGCCAACGAAGTTTAGTAGATATTATAAAACAATTTATTTTGCAGTACTATTTCAGTTTAAAACCACTATAAAATCTATTGTTTAAATAAAATTTAATGTTCTGTAAATTAAAAATATAATCTGCAGCAGAGTATTTCCGTATCGGAAATTTTATAGGCAGTTACAAAATACAGACTACAGATTTATTCAGAAAATATTTACTTCATTCTGGGATATCATTATAGTCTGAATTATTGTGTATATTATAAAAAATTAATTTTTAAATAGGTTTTATGTTAATAAGAATTACATAGGGTGGTCCGACTATAATGCACGATGTTAATTGTGAGTCACACCTTAACGTAAAATTTTATGCCCAACTTAATTTGATATTTTTTTTGTTTCAGTGTTTGACAATTTGAAAAACTCATCCATGGAGAGGTTCACAATTGAGCAGCGCATTAAGATTGTTGAAGCCTTTTACGATTGGCGTTCAAATCAAAATGAATTTTGTGCACTTCGTGATTTTTTTTGGTCAGCATAATCGACCAAATGTGTCCACAATCGGGAGAATTGTGCGCAAATTTCAGCAAACCGGGTCTGTAGGAAATGTGAAAACAACTGTGCATGCTCGTCCAGTTAGTTCTGTAAAAAACATTGCTGTTGTTTGCAAAAGTGTGACATAAGAGCCGTTAACCTCTACTCGTCGCCATGCCCAACAATTGGACATGTCACTAACATCACTGATGCGAATTCTGTATAAAGATTTGAATTAACACACTTACAAGGTTCAGTTGACATAAGAGCTGAAGCCTACTTACCATTTCAAGCGTCGTCAATACGCCAAATGGTTAATTGAACAGGCAGAAGTGGATGGTGACCTTACAAAGAAAATCATATTCAGCGACGAGGCACACTTTTACCTCAGTGGATTCGTTAACAAGCAGAAGTGCAGCAGTTGGGAACATCAGAATCCATGAATGATTGTTGAAAAGCCGATGCGTCCACAAAGAGTGACTGTTTGGTGGGGTTTATGAGCTGGCGGCGTCTTCGGGCCGTATTTCTTCGAAAATGTGGCCGGCCAAGCAGTTTCCTTAAATGGTGTTCGCTATCACGAGATGATAACAGACTTTTTATAGCCAGAAATTGAGGAAATGGACCTGGACGGTATGTGGTTTCAACAGGATGGTGTCACTTGCCACGCAGCCAATGAGAAATTTAACCGCTGTTTTATCTTACATCGTGGCGATGTTAACAGGACGCCACGATCATGTGATTTAAGACCGTTTGGGACTTCTTTTTTTTGGAGATATTTAAAAAATAAGTGTACGTCAATAAGCCAAAAACAATTCAAGAGCTAAAATATGAGATAATTCGGCACATTAACGACATTATGTCTCAGAGTCATTGAAAATATGGGCCATCGGGTAGAAGTATGCCACCGAAGCCGTTATTTTGTTTCACACATATTTGTCATAGAAAATGAAAATAAAATTTGTTTGTCAAATAAAAAATATTAAGAAAATTCTCTGAAAACTTTTTGTTTTATTTACAATTAACATCGTGCGTTTTTGTTAAACAACCTGATATTATGATTACTTTAAAGTAATGAGTGGAAGCAATTACTTTAAAATAATCATGGAAGAAGAAGAAGTACTTTTAATGATCATCAATAAATATGTAAGTCATATAGCTATCACTTATATTTTTCAAACGTTAATGTTCCCCTTACCATGTTTTTTCTTTGGATGCATTGAAATTTATTTGTATCTTTGCGCATACAACAGCATAGACGTATATTTGTGAAACTGTACGTACTCGTATTTATTTACAAAATTTCATAACTATTTTAAATACTTAATATTTATAAAATTTCATCTATGCATCTGTCTGTACAAAACATAATAATATTTGAAATCTCAGTCACGTTTTAACACAATTTAAATACATATATTTATGTAAAACAAATGCTGCATACAAATAAACATAAATATAAATAAATGAAAAAAGCATGAGAAACAAAATTCGATCCGAAAATGTTGTCAAATGTAAACGTGTGAATATTTTACTACTGTACAGATATACAGACATATACATACATATATGTACTAAATACAAATACAAAATAGTCTTAAACAAAATTCTTCAGAATCATAAAATTCAATTTAAAATATTGGCATTATTGATTTTCCTTTCTTTTTTACTAACGAAGGTTTTGGAGGAAAAAAAAAGATTTTATTTAAGAGACACATTTAAATTTTTTTTTGTAAAAAAAAATCTATTAAATGATCTGACAATGTTTTATATAGGATATTTTTTAAGGGTTAAGAAACATTTAAGCATCATCGAAAAAATGCTTTGACTGCAAATGTGTGATTGTGGAATCCTAAATAGAAACGGGCCATTGCTGAAAAATGATCTTGCCAAGAGTTTAGGACTGTCTCTTAGTAATAAGTGTAGGCTTTGTTATATACCGGTATATAAAGGGAGTGTGGATTATGTTCTCCACCACTTTCAAGTACTTTCAAGCTTCAGTAAAATGTTGTTGTAGGCTTAACTTTTATTTCGTTAAAATGATGTAAGTTATTTTCTCATATTTCTTATGTCAACCTTAATTAAGGCAGTTATTCAAATGCGTCTTCTACGATGGCAAAATATTTAAAAAAGGCTTAAATTTTATAGTTAATATTTGAACTAAGGTTAGACAAAGTACTTGCTACTGAACTTAAAAAAAAATATTATAACATAAAAGATGCAAATAAATCACAGTTTTCCATCTTTACGTTGTGGCAGGTTGATTCGTCGGTAGTGACCATTTTACTTATATCTCCCAGATATTTGGTTATACGATTGTTAGCATAAGTATGTATGTACATATATTCTGCTCCCAGAATTTTCCTTTAATTTTTAAAGTCCTCTCAGAAATTAACTTTATTTTCATAACTGACTAAGAAAAATGTGAATTCAATTTACATTACAAGTTTTTTGTATGAGGAGATGTGATAAATTATAATATTTAAATCCATAAATCCATTGCAAATTAATTTCATAGTATTAAAGAACTCGAGCTTTAATTGATTCTACTTTTTGGGTTTAACCGATTATATTTTTATACGTAAAAGTATGAATTCTTAACACGATACCCTAACTTTTTATTTGCTTTTTGCCTATTTAAAATTTTTTATATGCTTTTGTTAAATAACCTAACATTTCGATTGAATTGTTAGAACACACCCCTTAATGTCTTTAAACTAATCTCATTAGTTTTATGCTTTCGAACATCGAATTTCACGTCACACAAATGTACATATGTACATTCATGCATTTGAAGGAGGATAAAAAAGAAAAAGAAAATTTAACAGCGAAATAAGAAGAAGCGATCACTAATTATCTCATTTCTAATAACATTCATATTTTCACCACAAAACGGTTTGCTTCTCTGTTACACGTTCGACATGTTTCATCGTGTCTTGTGTCTTTATGTTAAAAACGACAGAGCGTATGCAATTGAACATAAAATAGTGTATGTGTGTGTGTATGTAAAAACCTACTAAACAATTTTTGTCGACTTGTCTGATGTCAGAATTTTCTTAATTATTTCTGCAGTTTTACTAGATCTTTACCCGAATTGTCTTAATATCCCTTAGTCATTGTATAGAATAATCGGCATTTTTTTTGTTAGACTTTTCTGCACTTACTGTGAAATATTTAGTGATTATTACTAGACTTATCTGCACATTGTCCAAATGAAATTTTGCTTTTTTACGATAATTTTGCGACTTGTCTAAGCATTGTCGAAGTACATTTTTTTGTTAATCTTTAGACACACATATTTATGTACATATAACAGAAAATGCTGCACGTTTTCTAAGCAAAAACTGTTTTGGCGCACAAAATTAGTCCGACAATTCTGCACATAATTTAAAGGAAATTTTTGTTTCAGTATAATAACAAATACCAGAGTACTTTTTATTGCGTGTCATAAATGAGATTTTTATCATGAGATTTTCGGAAAGGATAAATAATTAACTGTAAATAACTTTTTCGCACTATTTTCGCTTTAGTTGTGCGTTAGTGAGTGAGAATAAATAAAAGTAAAAAAAAAAAAATTAAACAAAACATATTAAACAAAAAAGTAACAAATTTGCAAGCAATTTTAGATGTTGGTATTTTTTAATTTTAGATGGATTTCGTAGTAATTTTTAAGGGATAGTCTTATTATACAAAAATTAATAGATAGGAAAGTGTGAAAAATATCAAACATTCACATAAAAAAATGTTAAAAATATAAAAAAAACAAATGACGATTGCCTGATATTTTTACAGACTTCCCTTAAAATATTCTGACCGTTGTCTGATGTTTTATACGATTTCTTTCCGATATTTATCAGATATGTCTAAAATTCCTTTAGAATTTCCAGAATTTTCAGAATTCGTAAAGAATTTCGCCCGACAAATAGTTATGAATTTTTGGCAGCCACTCATACAAACTTTGAAACGTTTTCGTACAGACAGCGGTAAAAACTTTCGGTACGAATTCCGACCGAAATCGCCATTAATTGTTTAGTGGGTATTTGCTTGCCATGGTGTAGAACATGACTGACCTAGTTATATATGAATGTACACAAATATGTATGTGTATGTGCGTGCGTACACATGTACACATTAGAGATGAGCGATCCCGTGATTTTTAAGGAA
>NDXZ01070103.1:0-11880 GCA_003055125.1 Paykullia maculata | reverse complement strand
TGTTAAATAAAAATCGAAAAATTAAAGGAAAACATTATGCTATTTTTGAGCAGGTCTTTATTTCCATATAACAAAAAACTCTCTTTGGGCCTGCGCTTTGTAAAATCTTTTTTAGTTGATTTTTTCTTGTTAAACAGGACTCTTACAATAGAAATACATGTTTTGACATAAATTCTCTTTTATTAAAAGAAAATGATGCATTAAATAATGGAAAAAACAAAAAAAAATCCATATAATTTTAGTACGTAAGATTCAGTACCACAAAAGTAAAACTTACATTGTATGAAAATAGTCATACTCGTGTAAAGTCCCTATAATTTTGCTTAGTAAATGAAATCGAAAATAAATAAACCAACAAAAAAGTGCAGACTTTAAATCTATAAATATTTTTTTTTAATTTATACATACATATGTACATATAAATAAATTTATAACAGCTCTATATGCATACATATATACATATAATATAGTTAAAGGATCCAAAACAAATATGGAGTGCATAAGAAAATTTACTTTAAAACAACAATAGCAACAATAAAAGTGATACTATTAATAACTTGCCAAATAAGATTTATTTATTCATGACGCACTTTCATTTTAGTTTGCAAAGAAAAAGAAGAAATTTTTTTAATTATACATAATATTTACCTTAAAAAAAAGACATGAAAAGTGTACATAAATAAAATTGTAATAAAAAAAAAACTTAAATGTGATATTAACTTGCATTCATAAAATTGATTTTAGTAAAAAATTTAACAGTTTAGTTTTATGAACGTATTAAATATTATATGAAATGTAATTGCAAAAGTTATACTTTGAATAAAATCCTTTGTAAATGCAACAAAATAAAATATTTAACGCTGCTGTCCATACATATCTACATACATGCAAACAATTGCCTTTACTATCAAATCTTTTTAAAATCGTTTAACTCACAAAAAAGGAAAAGAAACAAAAACAAATATGTTTAAAAAGTGGGTTAAGCGGGTAAGCCTAAGGTAAGCAGCAAAGCAAAGCATATAGGTTTCGATTTGCCTCCTCTATTTTCTTGTTTTTCGATTTAATAGCACGCACAGAATAACTTTAACTTTTTTGTTTGTTTTTAGAGTTCATTTAAATTTGGCCCCATGTGTCATCTTTTATCTTTTTCGCCTTTTGTTTCCTTGACATTCTGTTATTGTTTTTTTTTTACTTCAGTTCTTTATCCGCTAAAGTGTTTAACATTAGAAGTTTCTGGTATTTAAACACAATAAATAAATATGTTTAATAATTGTTTTTATTAGTTGACATCTCATTAAGCTTTAAACATGTAATTATTTAAAATATTTAGCGATTGATTTTTTTAAAGGGTATTTTTTTCAAAGCGTAGAACTTTAAATTGGCAATACTGTTTTTTGTAACAGCTGATTTAAGAGTTCTCAATTGTTTTAAGGTTTACTTGATTTGGCAATTCATGATAAACGTTTGCAAATTGTTGACTTTTTTTTTCTTTGAAAATCATGGTTTATTCTAGAAACTTATGGAGCAATACGTGCATTAGAGCAATTAATAAGAACAACTGTTGATATTTTTCGCAATATGTTCGTTCAACCATGATACAATAAATTAGCTCATAAATCAGATACAATAAATAGGCTCAGTTCGCAGAGGATATTTTTTATTAATATGTTTTATATGAAGTTTGGCATTATTTATTTTTTATGTATAGAGTTAAATAGAGCCAATAAAAAAAAATCAGCAGGAGTTGAGAGGCTACCTAATTATTGTATCATACTTTTTTCAGTAATAAAGCATTCTTTTAGTTAAGCTATAGCCGCGTATAGAGCCAAAATGATCCGCAAGCTATTGTCAAAACACTATTACAATCAGAAAAAATCACCCGGGGCTTTCTCTTAAAACATAGTAACTGTAAGAACGTTGCAGTCTGCGGTACAGAGGATACATTCCATTTACTGAAGAAAGTGATTCTTGGCACAATACAATTAATTGGGAAGCCTTAGTTCGGAGAGGAGTTTTTTCTGCCTGTTTTACAAAATGCGAACGATATTTAAATTTGTTTTTGTTTTAAATATATTTATTCGAAAGGAAATATCACAATCGCGGCCAATTGACCAGCCCTAAACGTTTAATAAACTATTCACCGAACTCGCCTCTCAGTTGGGCCATCGTTTTGCGTGCTGTGTGGCATGTGGCACCGTTTTGCTGAAACCACATGTCAGCCAAGTCCAGCTCTTTCATTTTGGGCAAAAAAAAAATTGTAATCATCGCACGGTAGCGCTTGCGATTCACAGTAACGTTCCTGCAATTGCAGCGAACGGCGCTGAATCGATAATTTACGGTCATCAACAACACTGGCCAACATATTTTTTAAGGTGGTTGAAATCTAAAAATTGCGGTGACTGATCAACCTTCAATTCATTGCTTTAAGAAAATATCCAAAAAATGTCCAATTAATAGAAATATTTTTTAATCTTTTAAATTTATAAGTTATACAAATAATTTATAGATTTGTGGTCACAACATCTGTCACGTTTTTCAGAAATTAAAGACTTTTTTAAGGCAAAAAAGACCTGTATAATATAACTTTAATTTCTTTTAACATCACAGTTTAAAAGTAATTGAAAAGCTAAAGAATTATGAGTGCAATATTAAAAATTACAGTAACTATCATTTTTTGTGTTCTACATTCTATTGTTTTTAGTACTCGTGGATTTTCGATTGATACATCGCCAACAAATGAGAAACCACCTGAACCGAAAACTGAAACAAATCATAATAAAAATGAACTCACCCCTCCACCCTCTGTGCCTGAAAATGATGAATATCAAACAGCCTCAAGTACGGCCAGTGATATTGCTGGCGCAGCTGGTACAAGTTCACAGGGTTGTGGCGTTATTGGAAGGGGGGGTGGTGCTAATATTGTTACTAACACTAAACCATTTTCGCCGCAACAGTCCATCGATTATGATGCCTTATACGAAGAAGAAGAGGACACAAGTATTAGCATGGAAGCCCATGGATCAATGATATCACATTTATTGTCGCAAGTTAAAATCGGTATGGACTTGACAAAAGTTGTACTGCCAACATTTATATTAGAAAGACGTTCCCTATTGGAAATGTATGCTGACTATTTTGCCCATCCAGATTTGTTTCTAAAGTAAGTCCTGTTATAATGCGACCATATGGTGTTTTTTTTCTTTTAAAAAATGTCGCCGTTTTTTCTGTTTTGTAACACTTTTTTTTAAATTACGTACACTCTCACAAAGTGCAACTTTTTTTAAATTTATAAAAGAACAGACATTTTTTTAGTACAATTTTGAAAAATATTAAAAACTATACTTTTTAACATGACAAAAAAACTTCTTCTTTTATTTAAGAAGAAAACAATATGAGCTGTTAAAGTTTGAGTATTTAACCCATTTGAATTTTGTGAAAATCTAACATGTACCTTTGTTTTGTTTGGGCAACATATTGGAAAGGGCAACATTTTTGACAGAAAAGAAAAGGCTGTTAAATAAATTTTGTTAATAATCGTTTTAATTTCTTTTAGAATTGCCGATTTAGAGAGTCCACGGGAGCGTATTGTACAGGTTTGTCGTTGGTATTTGAGTGCTTATCATGCTGGACGTAAAAGTGCTGTTGCCAAGAAACCCTACAATCCTATATTGGGTGAAGTTTTTCAATGTTATTGGGATATTCCTGGTAAGAAGATTTATTTTTATATTTAAGAGTGACACGAGTAAATACATATAAAATTTTGCCATTTGAAATATTGAATTGCGATTGATAATTATATGTCGTCTACTGCCTGTCCGTCTAGGAGCGAGTTAAGACGTGCGAACATTTGGAAGGGAAACATTTAGTTTTGAGCATAATACGGGTGGGGAAGAGAGTCTCGGTTTTGTGTTCAATACTCTGCGATATGCTTTCTTTATATTTATTTTGCTTTGTTTCTTTTTTGTTGTTGTTGTTTTGTGTGGTTTTAACAACAATAATAATGGAATGTTGCGACAAAATGTTCGTCTGTGTAAACGCGAATGAAAAAAAAAGGGAATTCCAGATGTTTTTTTTCCAAATGTTTTCTCGTCTAAATCAGGACTAACCAAGAGTGCATTCAGGCAGGGAAAGTTTTCTTTTTGTGCATTCACGCAGAGAGTTTTTTGTTTGCTTGTAATTTATAGAAGAGCGAGGAAGGAAGAAAGAAGGGAAGTACAAACTTGTTTGTACTCACAAATTCTGTTTCATAGTATAGAGAAATCGCAAACCTGCCACTTAAAAACGCCTTAAAGACGAAGAACGTTGACAAAAAAACATTCTATCTGAAAATAACAGAAAGTTTAAGAATTTAAAAAATTTGTCAAAGTAAACTTGCCAGTCTTAATTAAGCCAAACAAGTTCTTAAGTCAGAATTTACATCGCAGAAATTAAAAGGCAGACATTTTTTTCTATTCTCTTTTGATTTCGCCTAAACCTATGTACTACTCACTCTACCTCTTCAACCCCTCGCAAACAAGCTTCGCCTGTCTGCCCTTCAATACCTGCGATGTTGATTCTGACTAAAGTACTAAATGCATTCCACTCGGTTAGTGTCGGGGAAACTTACCTTTTTAGTATATTCTTTAATAATCGCAAATAAAAATTAATTTCTTCATAATGAAGAGATTTAAAAATGAACTTGAGCCAGAATAAATAAAAAATTTGTTTATTAAATAAGTTCGACTAAAAATTAAAAATTATTACAAAATAATAACACATGGCCCGGTGTAATATCATCAATGGTCACCATCTGTTGTTGACTGACCAAAACAAAGTAAAACAAATGATATAAAAACAATAAGTTGTACTAAAAATACAACAACTGTTTCATTGCCATTAGTTCAACGGTTAAAGCAGGACAAATACATGTGATAATGTTGAAGAAGATAAACAGCAAAAAGCTTTAAATGGTTGTAGTAAATTTCGTTCGCACTCACCTAGCTATAGATAACAAGAATATCGGCGACTATCAGTCACCATATTCTACTTCCGAATAACTTTTGAGTACGAGTCAAAGAGTGCTGATGATGAAACCGTAGCTGGTTTCGAAAATACATTCCACTCGACTAGTGTCGGGAAAACTTACTTTTTCAGTATATTCTTCAATTATCACAAATAAAAATTAATTTCTTTATAATGAAGAAATTTAAAAATGAACTTGAGCCAGAAAAAATAAAAAAAAATCGTCCTTTTTTTTATTAGTTTTTTATGTACAAAATTTTTAATTTAACAAACATTTCTTAATAATGAAAAATGAAAAAAAGGAAATAAATTATGATATGGAAACCCTGTTACAATATACAGGTTGAATCAAAAATTATTGTTATTGTTGTTGTCACAGTTCTGCTGTGAACAACAGTTTTTTCCTAACAAAAACTATTTTAGGTAACATACATATGTGGCAAAGAACTTCTCACGATAGTTATTAAGAATACTGCTTTAACTGGCTTTAAAGCAACCTTTTACTCTAATTTTCTTATGTTATTACATATGAAAAAAAAAGAAAAATATTGATCTTTTAAGAATAACGTATTCGTAAAATACTTAAAAATATATGCATATATGTATGTATGTACATTTGTACGTGTATTTTTTGTTTTTATTTTAGGTGAAAATCCCGATAATATTAATGTCGAAGATGGTCCCATACCCTGGTGTCGAAAAGATCAACTTACGTTTTTAGCCGAACAGGTTTCACATCATCCACCAAGTGTGTTAAATTTTAAATGATTTTAACACGTTTATTAAAATTACATATAATAAATGAACATATTTTTATTTTTAGTTTCTGCTTTTTATGCCGAACACTATAATAAAAAAATCACTTTTTCCGCCCATGTCTGGACAAAGTCAAAATTCTTAGGTTTATCAGTGGGTGTTCACAATATCGGCGAAGGTGTTGTAACCCTAGTCGATCGTGGAGAAGAATATATTGTAACATTTCCCAATGGTTATGGACGGTAATTCTACATGGAACTAAAAACAAAATTATTCTTTTGACTTTGTTTGGTGTTCATTTGCACTTTTATTTTGTATTTATAGTTCTATTTTAACTGTACCTTGGATTGAATTGGGTGGCTCGGTGGAAATTAAAAGTCCCCAAACTGGGTACTATGCTCACGTTGAATTCTTAACTAAACCATTTTATGGTGGCAAACGTAATAAGGTTACATGTGAGGTATGAATTCTCTATTTTGTTTAAATAAAATGTATTTATTTTGTTGTAATTTTGTTAATATTTTTTTTAATTTATTTTATTTTCTTATAACTTAGATTTATTCCCCTAACGAAAAGAAGCCATTTGTTTCTATTGCCGGCGAATGGAGTGGTTTGATGGAAGCCAAATGGCATGATACACATGTAATGTATTTCCTTATCCTTTATTTATTTCCTATGACCTGTTTGTTTAACCCACTTGATGTTCTTGCATTAGTTTATGGATTTTGTATTTAAAGTCAACTTTTTATTCAAAAAAAATTTACTCCATTTTTCATTGAAATTGAGAAAATGCAAATTCACCCCTATCGTGAATAAAATGTGAAATTTTGTTCCCATAAAATTTTGTTCCCAAATGTGAAATTTTGTTCCCTAGACAAAACAAAGTGAACAAACTAATACAAAAAAGGGAACATATTTCAAGGGAATAATTAATTATTCACGATTGCAATTTTCGGAAAGGGGAAAAAATTTGGTGGGAAAATTTATTCACGATAGAGGTGATAAAATGGTTTAAACATTTTTTAAAAAGTTGAATTTAAATATATTTGCTTATTTGCTTTCGTTTATCTGTACATATTGTAATACTAATAAATTAATCCTTAATAATTAGGTATTTTTTTACTTATATAACAAACATATGTTTAGACGTGTAATCGTTAACTAATCTTTCTGTGTTTTTGTCTCTTTTTTTATTCTACCAACACATTGTCTCATTTCCTTTCCCAAATATTTTTTAATACCATCATTTATTCCTCTTTTATACATTTGCATTCAAAACAACAAAAAAAAAAAACATTTACGCTGATTTTAAACGAGTTATCATTAAAATATAAGTTAAAAACTAACACCCCCCATTCCCCTCATACACAGCAACTGTCGATTACTTGTACTTCTCTCTTAAATATTCTGGTCTAAATTTCTATGTTAATCTAGAAAATTAAATTTTCATATTTAAATTGTATGTTTGTGTGTGCTTGTATTTTTCATATTTGTACATATATGTATGTGTATAATCAATCTCTCTACCCTAATTAATCGTAATCTTACATGCATATACATAAATATGTATTTGTGTATTGAGTCGATCAATGTCTTGCAAAAAGTTACATGTGTGTGTAATTTCAATATTATGTTTAAAAAAGCAAAAAAAAAATGATTTGAAATTTTTTTGGAAATTTTTTAGTCTTATTTGGAAAATTTTTAATTTTCTAGACAACTGAAGTGTTTGTCGATGTAAATCGTATACCAATATTTAAGAAACAAGTTCGACCAATCGTTGAACAAGAAGAATACGAATCAAGGCGTGTTTGGAAGGAAGTAACCGCTGGACTCAAGTAATGATTTTTTCTCTACTACTATTTTATGTTTGTTGTTATTATTTATTTGTTTAGTTCTTAAAAAAAAAAAAGTATTCCAAATACATATTTATTTTTTATATTTTGCAAATTTGTTATAAGGTTTGCGCACAAATCCTACATATATACATATTTTGCATATATATGCAAGTAAAAACGACATCCCTCGTTTCCTTGTTACCATTTCAAATTGTTTTCAATATTGATGTGGCAAATTTTGTTTAAATTCCAAAGCAAGTTTTTATAAAAAACAGAATTTAAAAGAAAAAACACAGCTACTGAAAAATTAATGTGTTCAAATTCCCTCTTCTTGAGTCAAAAAAAAATAATATTTTTAAAATACAATTTTAAGGGAATCTGCTAGTAGAAGAAACAATTTAAGTAGCAATATACTAAAAAGTTTATGGTAAACCCCAAGTTAAAGAACATTCCAAGTTTTATTCTATGTTATAAGTTCAAAAGTGGAAAAATTTTAGCAAACAATAACTAAAAAAACAAATAAGAACAGAAAAAATAATTGTATTAAAAATAACTAAATTTTTATAATGAGAAATGAAGGTATTATTTTTCGTGCGCATTCCTTATGTGAATTTATTTAAAATCTTTTAACGTTGGCAATAACATATATGTATGTATATTTATATAAAATTACAATAGTTTAATACATAGGCCCGTATTCATAATTATGAACTAATAGCGTAGACAGACGACAGCGTTAATTTGCATTAGTTGTCTTAATTCAAATTAACTTGTGAATTATCCCCAAAACAATGTGTATTCGATTTGCCGTAAATGCACCAAATCAAATTGAATTCATACTGAATTTAGCTTTTTCAATGTGGCAATACCGTCAAAATGTTGACAATTATTAAATTAAAATTTAAAAAAAAGAAATACATATTAAAATATGAACATATTTTTCCATTTTAAGATTTTCTAGAGAACGAAGCAAGTTTGTGGTGCGATAGCGACGCACAAGTTCTGTTAGAGCTGTGAATGGAACGTGCCACCGATTTGCGACGTACAAAAATTAACGGGCACATTTACAAAGTTAATATCAAACCTACAAATTTGCACAATCTACTGCGATCCCTTGTAGCAACATGTTCAGAGTAATGGTTGCTAGTGCATTTAAAATTTTTACATTATGAATCAGTTTCAGCACAAGTAATTTCAGCTTTCTTTCAAATAAATAGTGCTTTTTCACCAACAAAAATTCAAAAATTGTCGTCTGTCAGGGTAAAATTTTAATTCACATTAGTGAACTTTTAATGCAAATTAACGCTGTCGTCTGTCTACGGTATAAAGTCGGTTCTTTTAAAAAACGACTTTAAATTAAAAACCTTTTTTTCAACTATTTTGCTATTAAAGTCAAAAATAAAGTATGTTATAAATTGCCCAGCTTTAAATGATGGGTGGGTGGCACATCAAATCATAAAATGTTTTCATACAAATTGTAACAAAATATGAACAAGTGGGAACTCTGTCTGATCAGCTGATATTGTTATGTTGACGAATGAAACAAAAAATATGAAATCAGAAATGCTTAAAAAATTAAAAATATTTGAAAAAACAAAAATTAAAAAACAACATTTAAAGGACTTATTGCCCTTTTTAAGTTAGTTTTATATAAAAAAAAAAAATTAGGGAAGCAAGGTGGGCTGCTGTCTTTTGCGAAAGACTTCTGGTTTTGTGTGTTTAGGTAAGTTAAAAACAGCTTCAACTATTTTTAAGTTTAAAATAGATTTTTGCGTTAAAAGTATATTTTAACTTGTCTTCAGTATACAAAAAGCATACTTTTATCAAAAGTATACTTTACAACCTTTAAAGTACACTTTGTTTATGACTATGATTAGGGGCCAACAAGTTTGTTACTTTATTTTATGTTAGTCGTTTTATTAAGTGCTGTTCGAGTAACCGAAAATAATAACTTCAAAAAATCATTTGCTCTCTTTTAGTTATTTTTTGTTAATTTTACAAATTGAAAACAAAAATTTTAATATACATATGTATTTTAAATTAAGTTTTGTTTTTTAAATTATTGCAAATTCTGCCAATATAAGTAATGTGAAAGTTTATGTATGTATTTAAATGTTTGTTTTGAGATTTTAATTAAAACATTTAAAAACAGTTTAAAATAACTTAATTTTATTAAAAGATTAAACGAATTTGCAAATATTTTATAACTTTAATGCATTTTTTGTTTAAATTTTGTAGTCTTTTACATCTCATGTGAAAATGTTAACGAAATTTCTTTTTTAATGTTTTTTTCTTCCCCCCTTTACTGCAAAATAAAAGATTTAATGACATTGAAAAGGCTACAAATGCGAAATACAATGTAGAGCAAATACAACGAGAACAAGCCAAGGCTAGAAAAGAAACAGAAATGTTCTGGGAACATAAGGTTGGTATAACATTTCAAACTTAAGGCATTTCAATTATATTAAACCACCATTTATTTTTCTTTCTTTTAGTATTTCAAGCCAGTGGGTGAAAATTGGATATATACTAAACCCCTAAGTCAACGTGTTTATTTACAAGAAAGAGAGAGTAAAAGATAATAAAGTTGTTATGTGAATACTAGACTTATAAAATAAAATCCCCCTTAAGCAGGTAACTTAAACACGCCCCCTCATATCACTTAATAAAAATATATAAAAATAAGCGAATGCCGCCAAATAATCAATAAATAAACAAACAAAAAAATGTGAAAATAATTGTTTAACAAAAAGAAAAAAAAAGACAAATTACTTGCATAAATCATGATTGTTAAATATGTATGTATTATATTATTAACATTTAACTAAAGAACCGAGAAAAAAAACGAAAAACAATAATACTATAAACCCTTCTATTTTTATTTAGGGAAATTTAGCAATAAACTATTATTGTTTCAAAAAAAAAAAAAACAATCAACACAATATAAATCATATTTAGAAATTACAACAAAATAAATGTAAAATGTTTACAAACAAAACAATAATTATAAATATGATTTAAACAAATTAAATTAAGAAAAGCAAATGAAATACATATTTTCTATTAAAAAAAAAATAACACAACAAATATTAATAAATTTACACACTCCGTAAACAATACAAACGAAATCTAACACACACACACTTCTACAACTAACTATACTGTTAAGATAATAATAAAAAAAATGGAAAAATTAATATAAACGATAAATAGACAAAGAATTTTTGCAAATAACAGACACACCTACAAAATATTAAACCGATTTATAATCATAAAAAAATTTAAAAAAATGCCCAAAACATTGTATATGTTCAGTTCACAATTTCCATATAAAGTTGTATTAGTTTACTGCTGGTAATTTTAATTTTAACATGTAATACGACTATAATTTCATAATTTGTTATTTTTGAAATCAGGGGTTTTCAGTTTCTTCGCTTATCCCTTAATTAAAAATTTGTCAGCCTTAAAAATCCTTCTGCTTTTCGCATAAAAATATTTTTTTTTTTTGCTTTCGTTCTTTAATTTTATTTTAGGAATGTTTGTGCTAAACACATTCGGTTTTAAGATGGTTTTTCAGCCGCCTAATTTTCTGAATGTAGACGATGTTGGTCTCTAGTTTGTTCTACAGTTTTTTATCCTCTCAGAACAGTGTCTTGTGATTAATCCTATTTGGTAGGATTTTGTTTTTTTTACCAAAAGTATTTTAAGAATTTTTAAAGAATGTTTTTTTTTTTTGCCAAATTTTGGTGTTCATCAAAAAACCCTTTTTTTGCTTTGGATTAAATTTTCTATCAATAGTCCTTTAAACATAATAAATAATGTTGCGAAAAACTCATTTGTTTACAGCCATTTTTTAAAAGTTTATTATTTTTTTATCGGCCCTGTTTTGTAAACCGAATAATTTATTCATTTTTTTATAAACAAATTTTAATGTTTAAAATTGTATTTTGTAAAAAATCAAATCAGTATTATTAATTTTTTTTTTTCGTTTTATTTATTTATTTTCAAATTCCTATGCTTTTTCGGATCGAGTTGGGTAGATTCAAGGCGAATATACATCAGGTGGCCTCAGTTAATCAGCTGATTTTTTTTTTTCGTCACGCTAATGTCAAACTCCATACATAAAAAATAATTTTCTCTCTTGTAAAGCCTAATGTCAAACTTCATATAAAAAAATGGATAAAAAAATCCTCCGAACTGAGGCCACCGGATATGCCCCCTATTCTGCATTTCGATTCGAATCGAAATTCTCTCCGCTTGGAAGCATTGATATTCTGCGTTCCGTTTC
>NDXZ01070071.1:0-13184 GCA_003055125.1 Paykullia maculata | reverse complement strand
ACCGTGACCATACTCAACCATGCTTTTTCTCTGGGTGTTGTTCTCGAGAAGTTTTTTTTTAATCATATTTAACAAAAGAAAGAAAGAAAATATAGAAGTAGACCCATAATTTTAAGGAGTTAATAAAAGTTTTTGCAATTAAAAAATTCTTTATTTACGTAATACTAGAGTTTATTGTTTGAGTTTGAGTTTATATGTTTTTTAAGGTCAATACAAAACGAACTGTCAAACTGCGCTCACTTTTTGGCATTTATAAGCAGTATCTCTGGAAAATCATCATGAAAAGATCAACTCATAAACAACGCTACTTAGTTATCCAAATGTACTTGGAAAATCAGTCATCCATTCTCGCCACTAATAGACGACTTAGTTGTGTTCAGAGGCTATGGTTATTTTTATAGGATTTGTTACAGCATTTACTCCATATATAACCATAACCCTTCCACAGACTCCATTACATCCAGAAAAATGCATCGTTTGGTGCGGTTTATACGGTAGTGACATCATTGAAACCTTATTTCTTCAAAAATAAACTCGGAGCTCACGTTAACGTCAACGGAGATCGCGACCGCACCAAATTCAATGATTTTTTTTATTTGAAAATATATATGACATTGATCTGGGTAAGATGTGGCTTCAACAGGAGGGCGCTACATACCATACAGAGACCGCAACCATCGACTTAATAAAATCGAAATTGGCGATTACTTGATTAAGAGAAATAAACTTGTTAATTGGCCGCCAAGGTCGTGTGATTAGAAACCCCGCAATTATTTCCTGTGAGGCCATGTAAAGTCTTTAGTTTGTGCTGATAAGCCAGCAACAATTGACGCCTTCGAGGCCAAGATTGCTCGTGTTACTTGTGACATGAAAAAGTGTCCCAAAATTAGACGTCCAGAATTGAATTAAAATTAAAAATCTACACCAATTTTAATAAAGAATTATTAGATTTGTTTAAAATATAATTAACATTTTTTTACATACAATTCTTGTAGACAAAAAATTATTTGTTAGTGTTTTTTTTTTATTTTTTGCGAATTTTTAAGAAACAAATTTTGTATAAAAATAATTTTTTTTTTTTTTGACACAAGTTTACCGATATCTTTTTAACTACTCAGCAAATTTAATTACAATCTAGTGGGGTAAAAGGAAACTTCATTGCCTAAAATTAATGACGTAGCTTATACAGATCAACAAATGTATGTATATATAGTATTTTGTAAACCTATTTGAGTACATTTTTATCAACTTTTCGAAGCTTTAATTCGCTATATTCCGCGACCTAATGGCTGAACCGAGTTAAAATTTTACATTGACGTTAGTAATGCATGTATATAAACCTATATACCAAAATTCATTAAAGTCAAAAGGGTTAAGTTCAAATATAAATTAAAAAAATAAGTTTAATTTGTGATCACCCAGAATTTTTGTTTTATTTTAAATAATACTTCTTAAATTGCTACAAAATTCGTTGTGACTTAACTTGTAGCAGAAAATATTACTATACAATTCGATCACCATGTTCTATTTCCAAAAAGAACTAGTCAAAAAGAGTTTATAATAAAACTGTTTGTTTATTTGAAATCCTAATTTCCCAATCACTCATGTCAAAGATCTATTAAAAACCATATACACCATATTTACGCCTAAGATCGTAAACTAAACAAATTTAAGTTGTTTAAATTTTTTATATGCAACTGTTGTGGGAAGGCATTATTATGTAAATACAACAAATTTTAGGGCTAAATTACAACTTGAGATTAAAAATCGACGAAACGCTACTGGTTAAAAATAAGAATAAAATTTTGCAAACAAGAAAAAATAACACTTCAAGCCATTTTTAAGTTAAAAATATTATTTTTTTTTTTGTAATTTGCAAGAAAAAAATGACAATTAGATTTTATATCATTCTGATTTTTTTTTATTTCACAAATGCAACAGTAGGGCTTCAAGAATTTAAAGGTGCCAAAAGATTTTCCAACTCCTAAAATTAATAAATATTACTTTTTAATTTATTTTGCCGCTTTCTTAACAATAAAAACGATTACATAAGTATATAAATTATTAAAAATATGTATTTATTTTTATTTAATTGGAAGTTGCTGTGCGTCCCTTACGAACTTACAACATTATTTTAGACCTGCTGTTTAACATAAAATGAGCCGTTTATTTTGAAAGTGGCATAAGTCACTTTTTTTTAAGTGGAGATTTTTTTTAAAAATGAGAAGATACCGTTCAATTGTATTTAGTGTTGCCATTAACTCGATTTTTTTGAAAAAGTGACTTATGCCACTTTCAAAATAAACGGCTCAAATGTCTCTCTGTTCTTATGTTAATGGACCATATATTTTTCATAGCTTTTTTGTTTCAATTATTTCAATTATATTTTTTAACGATTATTTCCACATAACCTTTTAGAAACATTACAAAAAAACCAATTAATTTACTGGCATGGACTAAGGGGAGACTAAATAAATATCTTTCAAAGGACACCGACTTAACAAAGTTTGGCTATATATAGAGGAAAATATACTTATGTATTTAAAAAGATGATTAAACTTTTAATCAACTTTTTTATATGGAATTTTTCAACAATACTTGTTTTAGATCTTTACTAATTTGTTTTTCATATTTGGTTTACAAAATACAACACTAAACTGACAGCCAACTTATTAAGATAAATTGTCTAAATTAATGCAGATACACGTTTTTATTTTTACCAAATCAACAGCTTTGATATATACGAAACTCGTTCCAAATATGTACATTTGTACATTTGAATGGATGACATTACGCACACAAAGTCATTAGCAACATTTAAACTGAGTTAATGATTGTTATTATTTCTATTTTGTTGTTTTTTTATTTCATGTAATTAATTTTCTAATAACCAAAGGAAAAATCAAACAATATTTAGCACACATGTAGATGGATTCATACTTGTACATACATATTGTATATGGTACTACTGGAAAACTACTCGTTTATAAATTTATAAAACAAACAAAAACAAAACAAGAAAAAAGTGAAATTATGATTATTAGAAACTATTTTATAATGCAGTTTTTAACAATAATTGTTTGTTTATTTGTTTTTTCTTTTGTACCATTATGCAACTAATTAGGCCTTAATTGGCAGTACTGTCCAACCAACTTTAACATTAGGAGGGGAAAATCTAGTTTATAAAAATACTTTAGCTATACTAAAACTTTTATTAAATTTAAACAAATTGTATTTAAAAATTGTAATAAGCTTATAAATTTTGCAAGCCACTTTATACCTATTTTCTTTCATATTGCCTCGATACTATTTTAAAGGTTTTTGCCATGTTACATACATATATGTATATTGTTTCTATGATTTCTATTTGTTTTGTATTTTTAAATTAAGGACATAAACTTAGCTGAATTCACTCATTGTGTCTAAACAAAAATTTTGTACGAACAATTTTTTTTTTATATTGAGTTTGACGTCTTTTTTTTAAAAACTTAATACAAAACAAAATTTCAGACACAATGGGTTAATTCAGCTTTAGGTTAAAATCTAAATGAAACATAATAAACAATCAAAACGTTTAAGTCATTCACACTTAAACAGACATATAAAACATAAAATTGCTTTAAATGGTTTAAAAATGTTAAGGGCTATTATTATGACTTGTCTATAAAGTGTGTGATAACTAAAGGTAACTTTAGCTAAAATTACCATTAAATTTCCATTTCATTATCAAAACTTTTATTTAAAAAAAATGGTATAATTTTTAAATATTGGTTTTTGTTTAACACAGACCACAAGCTTTAACATACAAAACGGCAGGTTAGAACAGTTGAAAAAGAAAAAGTGGAACCTTTATCTAGTATCTGTACTTAATTTAACAAACCTTACGTTTGTCGTCGTTCACTTTTGGATTAAAGTGTAGTTATAGTATCGAAAAACTAGTTATCTGTCCAATAACATCCTTACTTAAGCTATTGGTAAGTTGTTATAATGGCCCTAAGTATATTATCAAAAGAAATCCTTATATGTTAACTAGGACCAGTAATTTTCCGATTACCACAAAAGTTGGAAGAGACTGTTATTAGTGTTAATAAGTATTTCGGAGCTATGATCAATTATGATAAGACTATCGTACATTTTATGTGCGAGATTTTTTTACTTTTAAACTTATTTGTAGTAAATTATGTTTCGAAATCCCTGATCTGAAAGTTAATAATATTATTATTTATGGATGTACTAAGGATCCACTTTGACAAAAAGACAAAAGAAATTCTTTTACGTTTTAAGCCCAAAGAACTTAGGAATTTAAAAAATAGAAAATATATGTTTTATTAACAAAATAGTTTCATTTATATTTACATTTAATTTAGGCTTATGTTAAATTAAAATTATTTCTTACAACAAACAACAACATTCTGTTTTAAAAAATTTTTTTTTAAATTGTTTAAGTTGATTTTTATCAATTAATTTTTATTTATTGCCAATGAAAACAGCAAGTTACTTAAAAAAAAGTATAATAAAAAATTTAATATTAAATATTTTTTTAAAAGACTAACCATCAGTTTTTAACTTCATATTAAATATAATTTTACATATAATAATTTTCATTCATTAAGGAAATTCATATGAAATTCATGTGAAAGTTGTATTAAACTTTTTACTGAAAAAGTTAATTTTTTATTTAATTAAATAAATTCCAAAAAAAAATCCTTAATTTAAAAACCTAACATAAGGAACTTTATTTGGTATTAGGTATTATAAGATTTCATATACTTAACTTACCACTAACGATGTGAATTACTTGTAATTTGTATATATTTGCGTATTATTTACAGTTTTTCCAAAAAATCTTTAATATTTTTTAAACACTGATTGCATGAGACAGTAACAAGTCATGTACTTACGTTTCCTACATTAAAGAGGAGATTAAATTCAATCAAACTTATGCCAAATGCTTATTAAAAATTGTGTGAAAAGTTTGTGTATGTGCATCTAAAAATATACCCCTTTATTTAAATGTTGGACATCCAATGTTGTTTTTAAACCATAGTGTTTGTGTCTTATTCGAAAAAAAAAAACAATTGCAACAGCTTTTAAGTTGATTGAGGAAAACATATCAACCAGACACACAGAAGACAACAAAATTTCTAGCATTTCATTTTAATTGATAGGCCTACAAAAAGGAAATACAAAAGGGGCAATACAAATTGAATACTAAAGTTTTCAAGTTCAATGACAATAAACAAAAATAATATTATTTAAAGTAGTTATTGTATAATAAAAAAACTGTTAAACATTAAGTTTTATGCATTTGTATAACAAAAAAAAGTTATAACAAAAAAGATGCATTTTAATATTAAAGTCGTAAAAAAAACAATATATAAATCTGTTTGCAGTGTTGTGTCAACATAATAAAAAAAAAAGATAACAATGCAAATGCACTTTAATAATATTGTTTCTTTTTTATCCCCACACTTGACCCCCAATTTATTTTTGTTGTTTATGGAACTTCCTGCCGCAGTTTAAATCAATATTCAATAGCTTTTAACGATTTTAAATTTGCCTCTAATTGAATACTTTTTTATATTTGATATATTTTACATTAAAAAACCTAATAAAACAGGCGTATTTCAAGTAGTTTGTTTGATTTTTATGACATTAAGCTTAGCCACTGCATTTAATGTGGCAATATGTATAAATAATAATTAAATGATCTATTACGAAGTGTGGATTTTTCACTTTGTGCAAACATTTTAAACGACTATTTTTCTCTCCTCTTGACTTTAATCATAAATAACTTAAATTTTTGCTTTAAACGCAACATTAACACAAATCAAAATGTTTTCTTTAGATGATGGCAAAAAATGCAAAAACGACTTTACATGTTGTTAGAAAAGCAGTATTAAAAATATTCGTTGTCTAAAAAAAATAAATCATTAGTGAATTATATATCCATTACCAACTATTAAGATGCCATTAAGTTTTATTAACAAAAACAATCAGAGTTTTATTTTTGGTAATATCGTGATCATCGGCATATTTAAAATTGAATGTGGTTTACAGATGTTACACGAATAATTTTTTTTTGTTTGTTTCTTTTTTCAAGTGTTTGAATGATAACGATAATAAATTTTATTTATTATACCCTACATCAACACAAATGATAAAAGTAACAAATTGAATCGAGTAGCCTTAAATTTGTTTATTGATTCTGAGTTCTCATAAAAATGTCGTTACGGAGTTGGGCTTTATTGTTTAAACTGACTAAAAATAATAACATTTATCCAAACTTCAACAACATTATCAAATTTTGCAGTGACTAATTAAATAATAAATATCCTGATCTGTCGGTCCAGGTTCCCATATAAGGGTTACACACAGAAATAAAATTTATTTAAAAAAAAATTTTCAAAGGAATCACAAATGTTTTTACTAAATTAATATAAAATACAAATAAAATATAAAAACTTTTACTAAAATTAAACTTTTAAAATTTTTTTAATAATTAAAATTTTTTAATAAATGTTTTTTTATTACGAACTTTAATTTGTTTTAGGACAATAATTTTTGGTTTTTTATTCTGGCTCAAGTTCATTTTAAACATTCTTAGAAATTTTGTTTTTTATTGTGATAATGAATGAATAATAATTTTTGAAAAGTAAGTTTTTGCCGACACTAGCCAAGTGGAATTTTCGCAACTACGGTTTTCATCATCAGCCCTCTTTGGTCGGTGAATTGTTTATTAGGAAATATAATATGGTGATTGAATGCCGCCTATATTCATATTTTTTACCACTTAATGAAAGAGAACGAAATTTACTACAACAACTATTTTCTTCTTTTTATTTATATTATTATTCTTTATTATCACTAGTTTTATCCTACTCTAGCTATCAGTTAGATCGCATGAAAGCAGTTAATTGTTATCAACAATCGTTTTTTGTTTTATATAACTATTGATATTTCGATTAAATTTACACACAAAAAATATCCAAGTATTCTGTACTTAATTCAATCCGAGTTACGAGTAAAATTCTCGTAATATATTCATAATATGGTTGTAGTCATATTTTACGTCAATACCATGATCACATATATGATGTCAAGAATCATTATATGTTTGCCCAAACTATAAACTTTGTTACGGATAATCATATATATGATGGTTTTAGAATATATGATAACCAAAATGTGAAACCATCATATTTATGATTATCCGTAACAAAGTTTATAATTTGGGCAAACATATAATGATTCTTGCCATTATATATATGATCATGGTATTGACGTAAAATATGACTACAACCATATTATGATTATGATAATCATTTAACGATTGCAATAATCATAGAATTTTAAAATTGTCTGTGATCATATTACCGTGACCATACTCAAGCACTTTTTTTTGCGTGTAGTAATTTACTATTAAACGCATTTTCCCCCTTTTTGGTACTTTTTTAGTCCCCATTCTAGTGTCTAAATTTGTTTCTCAAATAGTTGTCTAAATAGTAGTAGAGCATAAGTGAAGCTCTACATGAATTTTATCAAAATTCAAAAATATATTATTTTTAAAAAAGTACCACAAATAAGCACAATTTTTATCCCTATAAGTTCGAATTAAAAAAAGTTCCAAAAACTTATTTATATTTCTTAGAGATGTGACGAATACAGCTTAAATAAAATGTCTATGTTTATTAATTTAGAAGTTCAAGGGGCCCCAAACAAGTACCAAAGTATAATTTTTACCCATTTTAACCCCCAAGGCCACCAAATTTGAAAAAAATACCAGACACCTGTCTGCTTATTTTTTGAGTAGAATACAATGCTTTCTAAATTTTGTTTGTATCTTGTTTGGTTTAAAGGTCACCGATTTTTCCCTTGTTTACTTCGTAAATATTTAAATTTTCAAAAATCCCTTCTTAGTGGACCTATACAACGGAAGAGGAACCCACAGTCCAAATTTAAAGTCTCTAGCTCTATCCGTTTGGGCTGGGCGATGATAAATCCGTAAGTCAGTCAGTAAATCCATGGTATATTGCAATAAATAGTCGAAGTTGGCCGACTATAGCTTTCTTATTAATTTTAAATTTTTTTTGCACATTTATTTAAATTCATAAATATAAAATAAAGTCGTGGAAAATATTTATCAGCTCGTTTCCTTGTATTGAATTGGTATTAAACCGTATAAAGATAGAAGTTATACATAAATGTATGTTTGTATGTTTGTGTAACTATATTCATATATACATATACGATAATAAAAACAATACCAAGCAAACATTTTCCATGTTTGGGAATTTCTTAAGGTATATTTCAAAATATAAGCCCACATTTGTGCGTTTTATAATAAAGTTTTTGAAAATATAATAAAAAGGATGAATACAAATTTCATTAACCAATTGGGATTTAAGGTGCTTAAGATTTATTTTTCTTTTCATAGGCCTACAAAGAAACAGTTTTGTAAAAATTTTACACTGAGAACTCGCTGTACAAACTTCTATGTTTTTCAAGCTTAAATTATTTAAGCAAGAAATTTTACTGGGATGTTGTTATGCTCTGATCTTTTTTTACTTTACATTTTAAGTAAAGTTTGGTAATATGAGAATAACCAAAAAATACTCTTCTCAACCACAACAAAAACACACAAAAGTTTGGAAACGCAAAAAACATAGTTTCTAAGCCGAAAAAAAATGTGAAAGGTTTTGACAGTCAACTAAAAATTGTCATAATATAAGAGGAAAAAAACTGTTAATTTTGTTAAGAAAAAAAACCATAAATACCATTAAAAATAATATCTATGACTAATTTGTTTGCATTTAATTTGTACTTTTGTTGATTTTTCACAAATTTTTTATTTTATTTTTTTTTATTGTAAATCGTCATCAAGAAGAAGTTTAGGATACAAAAACTGAAAGCCAACCTTTAAGCAAAAGAAACCACTTGTACTGTTACGCGTTTATTGAGAAAGCAGCGTATTTACAATATGTGCCTTTGAAAGCTATTATTTAGAATTAAATTAGTAGCTAACTTTAGGATCATTGCTTGAAAGATTTATTTTTTCTTCTTTTTTCTGTTCGCTGTTATATCATTAAGTCCCGTTTTCATAACTTACCGATAGTTAAAGTTAGGATGTTATGTAAAAGATAAATAATTTTTGGTTATCATACGTATTCTTTAAGCTGAAAGTCACTTTATGCTAAGATTAGGATTGTCCGACCTTTACTTTTAACGTTAGATTTGCTAAATTAAATTTGTCTGTACTGGATAAAAGTGTCACTTTTTCTTTTTTAACTGTTTAACTTTGCAACTTTGTATGTAAAATGTTGTTGTCTGTGGTAAACAAAAACCAATATTGCCACAATCCGAAAATTATAAAATTTATTTTAAATGGAAGTTGTGATAATGAAATGAAGTTTTATTGTTCAGTTATAGGGCATTTACATTGCACCAAAATCTAGTACTTCCGAGATTTCGAGCCAAATCTAGTTAATTTTTACTAGATTTCCCATACAAAACAAAATCTACTTTGTAACTGTTTTCGACAAATTCTACTCAAAATCTAGTAGCTCTTAGTGATGCAACTATGTTTTTTTTCCAAATTGAACTAAGAAATACTGCTCTGTACACGAAAATAATCAAAACAAAACAAACAAAGATATTTAAAATTGCAAAAAAATACCAACATTTAAAAAAATTTGTGATAAAATTACGTGAAAACAATTAATAAACAAGAATTAATGAAATGCCGCCTAAAAATAAAATGTAATGTAATTTTTTATATGTAACAGATATTTGTAGTGTCAAATATTATATGACCAAAATCTAGCTAAGTCATAAAAACGTAGGGTAAACGTTCTAGATTTTGAAAAAGATTTCAAATCAAATCCACTAGATTTCGGTGTAATGTAAATACCCTATTAAGCTAAAGTTACCCTTAGTTATTACGTTTTTTATATACAGCTCATGAAAACAGCCCTATATGTATTATATTTAATATATGTATATGTATGTAAATATATATTTAATTCAAACGATTTTTTTTAATGTTAATTTTTCTTTCTAATGTTAATATGTTGCAACAATCATTTATTCGTATGCAAAAGAACATATTTGAAATAAAAACAAATAGCTTTTGTTGAATGAGTGAATGGTGTTACCTTGTTTTCTTGCACAATTCTTTTATCTATTCTAAAAGGGTTAATATAATTGTTGTTAACTGATTGTTTTACAACTACAAGTTCATTGTTTTTTGTTAACTTTTACTTCTCCGCTCTAATTACGACATCGTGTTCTTATTTATCTTATTTTTGTGTATTTCCGTAGTTTATTTTGAAAGGTGTTGATTGCGCTTAATAAAATAAATATTTTTTTATCCGTTATTAGTTTTTTCTTCTCTTTTTCATATTAAAGTTAAAAAAACTTATGTAACTTTTTTAAAATAATATACCATACCCCAGATTATATAGTTTTACTTTCCACATCATACAAATTAAATGCATATTAAATAATGACCGACAGACGTCAAGAAAATGAATTAAATAAAAAAAATTGCCAGACAAATCAAGCTACGTTTTTTGTAGATTTTTTTTAATTTTTTCTAAAACAAATATTAGCTACAAATTAAACAAAAGTTAATTATTATGAGCATACATATACATATGTGCAAACGCGTGTATTGTCGTATAAGTCCAGACAATATTTTTTAATTATTCTGCTGAGTAACTACTTGAGCAATAGTAAATTTAATACGAACAAAATGGGAAAATATTACTTATTGGCTATCATAATCACTTAAATAAACTTTGTAATTTTAAATGAACTATTTTCTTTATACATTACTTTTCTCTATTTGTAATACTTCGATGAACTAGAAAAGCAAAATCAACCGATTAAACAGAAGTTTATATGGACCATAGTTATAGTCAAAATGGCAAACAGAACTGAAATGCGGGATCTTTGAATTTTATATATAAAATATAGTTATTACCTAGAGCCAATGAAAAACTCCAATAAATCCATGGAATATAGAAAGCAAGGAAAAATATATAAGAATTTTCAGGCAACGTATAACAACATATCGCTTTAAAGAAATTAGAATAGCATTTACAGACACATGTTTCTTAAGAAGGGAATACAGATAGACTGAAAACATACTGAAAAAATAAAGAAATATCTTAAGCAAATTTGTCTTAAATGGGCTTCTGAGTGGTCTAAACAATACGAATGACCAGCCATGAAACGTAGCTAGACGAAAAACTGAAAAAAAATTTGTGTAAATAATTTTTTAAAATTCATTCTTATATATTTTTCATTACTTTTGCGAACAACATCATTGAGCAACTGCTATTATAAAACACAAAAGATCTTGAGATCAGTTTAAGATTTTTCTACCAACTTCATTATCGTTTACTTACATTAATTTCAGATAAACCTAGAGGGTTGACTTGTTATCATGGCGACACTAGTCACAACAGCAAACATTTCTTTACAATATTTATGGTCGTTGATTTGTCTAATATACATACACGTACATTTGTATGTACTAGGGATGGGCAAATGCAAAAAAAATAATCGAAATTTTTTCAATTGATATTTTTTTCAATATCGTTGCCGGTCGATATATATCGTTTAAAAATATCGATATTTCAATATTTTTCGTTAATTCATAAAATACAGGAAAAACGTACTACATATAACAACAAGTCATTTTTTATGTTTATCGGTTAAACTACGAAGTAAGACGCTTTAAAAATATAATTGAGCCAGTAATTATCAGAGACTCACATAAGGAGTTCTTTCTGTTTGATGTGTTCACCTGTCAAACGGCTTCTACTATCGGGAACTGTCAGATTTACCACTGAAGCAACTCTTTTCGAGGACACCGATGAAGCCTGACAAACCTAATATCTAAGGGTGACTTTAGAAAGAACAGGCGTGAAATGCTGCACACATACAACTTCATAAGGTTAATGCTTTTTTAAAATTACGTTAAAAACAAAACAATGTAATCGAAACATTAACCACAAGTTATGCACAATAAAACAAATAACGCCGAATATACCCCAACTATGAATCTGTATATAAAAGTTTTCAATTTTCACAATTGGGAGTTACGGGTGTTAATAAAATCTGTTTCTATAGGCTTGCAAATACATTTAAGGGAATCAAATTAAACGCGCCCTAACTGTCAATACAAGCAACATTTTATTTGATAAAGAATGGGACAAGAAGATTTTTCCAAAATATCGAATAAAATTGCATGAAAAATATTGATATATCGATATATTGCAAAGTGAAATATCGACAAAATATATCGATTGATATTTCAAAAATATCGATATATTGATAAATCGATATTTTTGCCCAACCCTAGTATGTACATAATAGATTTAACCAAAATAAAAACAGATTAAAATATACAACAATAGTCACAATAACAAAAACATCAAAAATCTGAGCTTGATACACTTAATGAACCGAATTGATTTTGGGCTTTTAGCAAGTGGTACGATAATATACAGTCATATGTTCATATACATTTATGTATGTACATGCACTTTGTTGGCTTAAAAATATTGAATGAATTATAAATTATGTATAAAGAAAAAATTTAAATATAAATTGAAAATGAAAACGAAAACGAATAATTTAAATAACTAGAAAAGTTTATACAAACAAATTATCAAGGTTTTTCAAAACATTTATATGTTTTTAAACTTCTTATATTAATTAATTTAACTGTTTTTAAAAGAGGTAATAAAAGCATTAATGCGTCTACTGCAATTGTCTGTTAGTTAGTTGTTAGTTTAAATTTTAGAAAATAAATAATTCTTAAAATATTTAAAAGCATAACATGTGCTGACATAGTTCTGAAAATGTGTGTGTTTTTTTTGCTCAAATATACATACACACGTCTTAAGTAGTATTAAAAGACACATTAATAGATAAATATTTCATAACTTTCATGAAATAAATATCAAGGTTGTTGAATTAAGATCACAACAGATATACTATCATGAGTACTAATAACTACTCCTTTTTTATTATGATTTTAAAATTATAAGTCACATACGGATACCGCATTAGGCTCTAATACATTAACAAATCAATTGAGAATATGCCATTTCATCAATTTATATTTGAATATTTGTGATATTTTTATACCCTTCACACACACACATGTGTTA
>NDXZ01070026.1:0-12267 GCA_003055125.1 Paykullia maculata | reverse complement strand
CCCCCTTCTAGCAGCCCTCAAAAGCGCATAAACAACATTAAATCAGATAAACGAACATAAATACATACATACATACAACAGCGCCACAGACATGTGACTATTTTAATGGAAAATTCCCAAAGTTATTTACAAATGTGTGTGTTCTTTTCGGTATGTGCATTTTTTGTATTGCAGTTTTTTGTTGTTGCATTTGTTTGCAAAAATGAATGATTTTTTGTATTTGATTATGTTTTCGAAAGAAATTTCTTATAAATAACAAATAATTATTAATAACTTGGTGATTAAAAACTAAATTATTTTAAAAACTTTCGTTTAATTTACATTAAAAATTTGTTTCGAAATAATTTTACTAAGTGGCTGTTTTTTAGTATTTTTTTAAATCCTAAGTGGCAACACCTTGTCATTTTAGTCTTCTTACAGCACCTTCTTCCACAAACGGCAACTCTTATAACATGTTAAAAAGGATTTTTATAGGTTAGGTTAGAAGAAAGGCTTTTTAAAAGCGAATTTACTCAGAGACTATTTTGATACTCTTAGACAAAAATTATAATCAACACTTTGCTTTAATACTGGGGACCTGCAGAGTTCGTGAAACTAGCGATCAGAGCTAATATTTTTTAGATCTTATCCTCAATTATCAATTTGTCATCCCCAAAAATATCCAAAATGGCTATTTTCTTATCTCCAAAATCCCCAAAGTTTCTTAAAAAGCAAAAAAAATTTAAACATTTATTTATTTTAATAAATTTATTTGTAGTGAATACTTTTAAAACTGGTTTGTATTGGCTATTTGTGTTAAAAAGTTTTAACATATGAGAAGATAGAACAAATTTGTCAAATCAATACATAATGCAGTATGTATTTTAAAAGTGTGTATTCATTCTGAAAAGATCTTTATACCCTTCACCAGAGGTGATAAGGGTATATATAAGTTTGTCATTCCGTTTGTAATTTCTACAATATTCATTTGCGACCCCATAAAGTATATATATTCTGAATCCTTATAGATAGGGAAGTCGATTTAGCCATGTCCGTCTGTCTGTCTGTCCGTCTATTGAAATCAAATTTTCTCAGCACTCCGATGTCGTACGAACTCGTCAGTAGTATCAAACAATCAGAAATTCTCCTGATATGTTCAGTAAAATCGCTTAATAACTGAATCAGTAAAATCGCTTAATAACTGACCGAGATATAAGCCAAAAAAGACGACTACCGTCTGTTGAAATCAAGTTTTCTCAGCCCTCTGATGTTGTACGGATGCGTTATTGGTATCAAACAATCAGAAATTAGACATGCTTTTTGAAAAATAAAAAATAAAAATTTTTCGAAATATAAGAAAAAAAAATTTTTTTCGAGATATCGGCAAAAAATTTTTTTTTTTTTTTTAACGTAAATACACGTAGTGAAGGGTATATAAGATTTGGCACAGCCAAATATAGCGCTCTTTCTTGTTTATTAATTCATATTGCGTGCGAGTTTTGGCTTTGGTTGTATTTATCATAGAAAAAATCTTTAAACACAACCAATACTCGTTGCTACAGAAAGCCTTTTCAAAACAAGTTCAGAAAGGCCTTAATTGGTTTTAAACCACCAGCATCTTAGTAGGAAAAAACTTTAGACTAAAAACACTTAAATTTGTACCCACATTGATCACCAAATATCTATTGTCATTGCACAAATGTCATTTTTCTCCACTGTTCTTTATATAAATTTTTCGAATTACATATTAGCATTTAACACGGGCTGTAATATTTTTCAAACGAAACGAGATTTTGGCTGTTATATTAAGCTGCAGCATAGGATTTTTCAATACATGAGTTTGAGACAAACATAAAAACATGATTTATAATATGGTATTATTCCCAGAAATCCCCAGCGAAAAAAAAACGTTTTTCCCCTCGGGACTTTCACGAAAATCTTATCCCCCCCAATTACAAACAAAAACCCTCTTTTTGGGTACAAATCCCCAAAACTGATAGCACACTTCTAGCTAGCGACTTCTCTTGATAAAAACCCAACAAGTTACTCTGTAGCACAATATGTATGTATTTCAGCGACATGAAACATATGTATGTATGCAAGATATTTACATACTTACGTACATATTTTATAGAATTTACAAGATAATTCAAAGTTAATTATAGAATAAACTTACAAATAAAAATTGTCCCAAAATAAACATTTTCAAAGTAATATCAACAGTTTAAAAAAAAAAAAAATATATTTTGGTTCTCTACTTACAAAAAAAATTTACTTATTTTATGAAAAGTTTCGATATTTAAAATAAAAAACTTTCATCTTAACATTTTTTTTTTAAACTATTTCATAAAATGTATGGTACTACAATCAATCACATGGCATCTCTAAACAACACAACAAAAAAAAACTGGTAACGCATGTTTAATATACATACATGCATTTGCATACGGCATCTCCTATTCTATTGCATTCCTTTTAAAAGCAGCGTTACCGGACGTTAACTAATGCTGAAATGTGAAAGTAACATCTAAAAAGTTGAAAAATGTTTTGTACCCAAAAGTCACATCAAAAATGATAATTTTTTTTTTAAATTTTTCAACAAGAAATTAATATATTTAAAGGAATTTTTTTAATCGAATTAAAAAGATAAATAATTATAAAACTATAGGTATGTGGTAAAAATTTGGTTTTTTTAATGATTAGAAATCAGTCACTCACACGTGTTTTTTTTTTGTATGAATAACAACAATATTTTGGTAGAAAAAATATTGTATTTAATATAAACAATTTAAGTTTTTAATTTACGGTTGTAAAAATTCGAGATAAGGTTGGTTCTTTTTGCAAAAAAATATTCATATACATAAATAAATGACGTATTAAATGACTTTGAATTTTAAACAAAAGTAATTCAATGAATTTAAATAATAATTATAGGTATTTTGTAATATTGAAGATTAATAAAGATTATTCTTTAGGACGTCTATTATATGCTAATTTTTTTATTTATTTGTTTTATTTTTTGCATTAAAACGCAAACAAATATAATTGAATTATAAACTGATTATTATTTTCAAATGGAGAATTGTTAATAAAAATATGTTATTTCTATTGTTCAAAAAAGAAAAAAAAAACAAATATTTTGATACAATCAATTATAACAAATAATATAATGAATTTTATATAAAAAAAATATTTTTTTTTGCAAATTAAATTATTGGCTTGTTAATGTATTGTATATTGAACAAAGGAGGTTCGAAATAATTAAGTAAATAAATAGGTTTATTAAATAAATAAATATTTAAATAGGAAAAAAAAAGAAAAATAAAATTGAAAAATATTTATAATAATTTCTGCCCTATATTTTGTTACCAGGGAAATTTTAAATGCCAAAAGGAAATATGTTTTGAATCATGTGAATAATAAATACATTTATTATTTACAGCAAGAAAAAAGGCCATTTCGTAAAAAATTGCTATGAGTTTTTAATCAGCATGACTAAGCACGTCATCGACACTCAAGTGAAAAAAGAAGCGTTTTTTTTTATTCTATTGCATTCGTTGTTTTGATTGAACATTTTTTTTTCCAAATTGAGGCTAAAACCAACTGCAGTAATTTATAAATATTTATTTTTAAAATACACAAAAGAAAAAAAAAATATTAAATGCAATGCCTTTGAATAAATGTTTTTTTTTTAAATCAATGTTTTTCGTATTGCATTTGCACACACGAATGATGGTGTTTAGTTTAGTTTCGCTGGGTGTATTAAGTTCATTATGGGTTACACATATACATTAACATGTCTGCCTCATAAGGTTAGGGTTACCACACCAAGGAGATCTTAGTGAAATCGACCTATAATATTTCTTTTAATAAAATCGTAGAAATATTAAAATTGTTATTAAAAAATAAATAAAGAAAACATATTTATATATATGTTGTATGAATTTGAAAAATTTATTAATATTTTGGTAAAAGCGTTAAAAATGTAGTTTTTAAAGTCATACGTTGGTATATATTTTTTTTTGCTATAATAAAAAAAAAACACAAATAAATCGCACTTAAATTCGTTGCACTAAATGGCCAACCATTAAATACATTTTTCTTTGAAATTGTTTTTTTTTTTTGCTATTTTGCCATAAATATTCTGATAAAGCCATTAAAAAAAACTAAAGGTGGAAATTACAAACACATTTATAGCAACGCAGTCGTCAATAAATTGTTTGTTTCTGCGCGTTAACTTCAAAGATAATTTTTTTTTTTTATTATACAATTCGATTTGGTTTGAAGCGTTAAAAAAACTGCATAAACATATTTTTATGACGTCATACATATGTATTTCAACGATAAGATAATTTTTAATACATACATACATACATTTGAATGGAGTTAAAGCACTTGATTTAGATTATTTTGTTTTTAATCGATTTAACGTGATTTCTAAGGTAATTGATTGGTGATTAAATAACAAAAAAATTAAAGAGTTTAGATATGGAAAATTAACCAATTAATAGTTGTTAACTTAGAAAATGTTTAAACGTATGTAAACAATTAGAAAAGAACATAATTTTAAAGTTCATGGTTTTTTAAATTATTATAAATTCCCAACAATGTTGCCAAATTTCAAGATAAAACTAAAATCTTTAAATATGATCTTTAGACACTTCGGAACTAAAAAATAAAAATAATGGGTGAAATGTCGATAGCGAAACGTAACTCAGTTGCATTGTAAATGGTCAAAAAAGTTATTACAGATGCCAACTAAGAGTCCTAATTTTTTTATTTATCAAGTGTATTGACACCGATAACCGTTAAATTGTAGCAACAAGCTGGCATTGCAGCTTAAATTTTGTTCTATTCATAGTTAACCTACAAATGTCAAAATTTTTTTAAAGTTTATTCAAATCGATAATATTATGTTAGTTTTAGGCAACGTTGCCAATTTTCATAATTTTTTTAATGTTTTAAATTGCGTTACTAATAGTTAAAATTTTATGGGCATCTGCTTTACTTAATATTTCATAACTTTAATTTAGGCTAGGTTGCCAAAGTTCATAATTTGGTTGAATATATGATTTTTTTCAACTTTGACTCTTGAGCAAAATAAAATACACCTTAGGCTTTTTGTTAAAAAAAAATATCTAATATTAAATATTCATTTTAATGATTAAACTAGAATGTGTGAAATTTTTTAACATTTATAATTTAAAGCGCTGTTGCCAAATTTCATAATTTTTTTTAAATGCCCAAATTATGATCTTATGGTATATAAATAACATTTAGGGCAAGAAGTTCATTTAAAATTTTTTAAATTTTAATTATTTTAGTGCCACTAAAATGGAATTTTAAAAATAAGTAGCTAAAGATCTCTATGGTTTGAATCTAAATCTGAATATTTGTTGCCAATTTTCATTTTATTCCTAAATGCTCAAACATTTAATCGAAGTCTAGTGTTAGAAGTTTAATCGGAACTTTTATATTTTTTTGTTCTTTAAGTAATTAACCAACGTTGCCACATTTCATTTAATTAACAGTGAATGAATTATCGCTAAATATTTAAAATTAAAGCCAATTTATCATATGTAATTATAATCATGAGTTTTTGACTCACTAACTCACATTTTTAGTGCTAAAGCGATGTTGCCATTTTTCATTATTATTCTTAAATTTCAAAATTATAATCCTATGACACTTAAGCAGAGTAAAGCTCTACAATTTTATATAAAACTCGTTACCAGATTTTAAATTATTTAAAATTAAAGTATTTTGGCATAAAATAGTTTCAATATTTTAAAGATTTGTTTTAAGTTTGAATAGCTTAACGTAAATATTGGGTTTGTGTTTTTAAACATTAATTTACAATGTTAAAAAGTTTTTCAAAATAAAATTTGTTTATTTTATAATGTTTCGTATTTTAAAGGAAAATTGATTCAGTTTATTTTAGTTTTTCATAATCTTGTTAATTTATGTGTATGAGTGCATGATTCATATTCTAATTTTTAAACAAAATCTTTGAAAGCTATTTCTTAAAAAAACAAAAGGCGTATTTTTCTGATTTTCCTTATTTTTTTGCCTGCTTTTAATTTTATAAACGAAATAAATATTTTACCTAAAAGTCGATTGTTAATATTTACATTTGTTAGAAAGTTTTTAATTACGTTTTTTGTTAAATACTCCCCTTTGTTGTCTGTGTAATAACTAAGTACCCATTAATGAAAGATTTTCTTGAACATTTTATATGTTTTTCGTATTTTTTTTCCTTTATAATGAGCGTCTGTTTTTTGTTTTGAAGATAAATAAAAATTTTATGTTATGTTCCATTTCTTCTCCTTCCCGGTGTTGAAATTCTGCAAATTTTCATTCAATCATCATTTTTATTGAACACCATTAATATCTTTTTCAAAGTTGTTTATAAAGCATTGTAGTATCTTCACATACATATGTATGTATGTATGTATGTACATACTTTTGCGCTTTTTCTGTTTTGATGAATAGAAAACGTTCGTAGTATCGCTTTTCTTCTAAAACTAGACTGCGTAATATAAACAAAAATAAATTTAAAAAAAATGTCTTGTACAACTAAAAGTATGCAGTTTTGTATACATTTGGTTTATGCCAGGTTAAAGACGTAAATCATTTTTTTTTTTTACTCTATGGGAGGCTTAAATAGTTTTGCTTTAAGTATTTTTATGGTCAGACTAAGCAGACAGGAGAGGATTTTTTTTGCATTGTTTTAATGTTTTTTTTTGGGCATAAAAATAAGTAGAAATTAACATTAAAAATTTTTTAAATACACATGTAGCTGATGGCCAGACTAAAAGAAAGTGAAACTTGTCAACATAGCAAACTGTATTAGCAAAAGCTTGTATTCCTTTTTTGGCCATGATTTTAATAATTAATAATAAATGATCAATAGATAAACAAAAAACATGCCTTGATTTTTTAAGAAAACGTTTAGTTGCAAAAATTCACAATGAATTTAATAGTTTTTGTAAATAAAATATTTGATTTTATTACTAACTATTTAAAACTAGTCAGTTGTTGTTATATGTAAAAATAATAATTATAAGCTTTTTTAGTGCTGAAGCGTTGTTGCCAAATTTAAAATTGGGTGTAATGTATGTAAAAATTTTAATTTTTTTTTTTTCAGTTAAATTTTTAATTATTTTTGCATTAAGGCAAATGTTGCCAGATAAGTATTACAATTACTAAAAAAAAATTAAAATTTTCGAAATTTGCTAAAAAAAATATAGGTATATGAATTCTAAAACTTTAATTGTCTAAAAACTAATTCATTTCTAGTTTTTAACAATGTTGCCAAATTTCATTAAAAATCCTTTTTTTTTTTTATTAATTAAATCAATGGTGATCAAATCAATTTTTTAAAATAAGTAAAAGATTTTGTTTAGGACATTAAAATTGTTAAGCATATTAATCATGTAAAATTTGTAGCATTGTTGCCAAGTTCCATAACGGACTTAAAAGCATATTTTATAGTATTTTTAACATTAACTTACGAACTTAATAAGAAATCTTAATATAAGAACATTTGTTTATTTTATTGTTAAAGCCATGTGTTGCCAAATCTTAAAATTAAATAAGATTGTTTAATAGTCCTGGAGACAAAACTTTTTTCAAACCTTTATTGGTTTAAAATAACTAAAAATTTTATGCGATGTTGCCAAATTTTAAAATTAAATAAAATTGTTTAACAGTCCTGGGGACACAACTTTTTTCAAGCCTTTATTGGTTTTAAATAATTAAAAATTGTATGCGATGTTGCCAAATTTCATAGGACGCCCAAATTTTTTAATTGGGCTTGTTTCACACGTAATCAATATGTACATATGCACAGGATTTTTAAAGGTATATATTTAGCAATTAACCATTAGTTTTGATTTTCACTTATTTCACAGCTGAAGTAAGGTTGCTTTAAGTAAAAAATGTATTAAAATCCATAAACATCCAGCCCTATTACGGGTGGCGTTGTCGTAGAATGATGAATTAATGGGTATCCTTGTCATTTTTCTTTTGTATTTGACGAAAATCGACAGGACAACGCCAACCATAGTTGGGCTGATGACAAAAAACTATAAATAATCTGTAAAAAAATTAAAGTTTGCCAATATTTTTTATAATTTAAAATTTTGTCAAATGTTGCCAAATTTCGTAATTTACTTAATATCTAAACCAGAATTTATTTAAGCCATATTTTATTATCTTAAAAGTATTATTCATTAATATTTCATTACTTTTTTCAAGCATTGTTCGCCAAACTTCTTAACTCAATTAAATCGTTAAAATATAATGAAAAATGTTTGGACATTATCTCTTTAAAACTTTAAATTCTCTTTCATAAGTTTCGTTGACATCAGTTATCTAACTGAAACAAACTTTGCTATTATTTTTGTTCATGACTTGTTTTTTATCTCACTCCCGTTCACAAAACAAACAAAAAAAAAACATTTATATAAATTAATAAATTTAAAATTCATAATTGATAATTACTTGTTTACTTGCTAGTTTTATGGTTAGAATAACAAATTTATATTAATATTTCTAGTTAATTTGCTTGTTGTCCATTTAGAATAATAAATTTAAAACAACATAGCAACTGAAAACAATGATAAACTGGGATTTTTTTTTAAATATCTGTAAATGGGTCATAAAATAATTTTATTTATTTGAAAACAATATTTACACTGGTTTAACAACATTGATTTTATGGTAATAAGTATATTGTAAGAAAGCAGAATTCAATTATTTATTTAAACAGGTGATGTAAAAAATATTTTTTTAATGTTGCACAAAAAAAATACGTCATTACAATATTAACATAAATATTCTTAAGTAATGGCGTTACCTTTAACCCATTAAAGAAGGTATTATAAAATATTTTTGTCTAAATTAAAAAAAATGTTTCAAGTTTAGCAAAAATCATTAAAATCAATTATGGCTGGTTATTTTTTTTGCCATGAAACAAAAATTTTCCCTCTGCTAATTTATTTTATTGCAAACGCTATTGTTAATGGGTTAAATTTGACTTGTTTATTGTTAAGCCAACCTCTTGCTATTAATTATTGTAAAAATTGTAAATATTTTTAACCCGGTTTATTTTTTTTTTCAATAATATTTACATGTTTAATTTAATTTACTGCGGGGTTCATTACAATTTAACACGTGCTTGTTTGTTTGTGGGTTATTATTTTGTTTATGTGCTTTTTAACAAGACAAAAAAAAATGGTTTTAAATCTTTTAAACAGAAATTGTTATTCTTAGGCTTAAATTCACAATCATTAGTCAACTATTTGTAAACTAACGGCCATATGTACATGTAATAAAAAATTGGCATGAAGTTAGAACAGAGTTGAATTATAATACACTTACAAACTGTAGATAGCAAATTGCGTAAGTCTTGTTAGTGAGCTGCAAAATTTTTGCCAACTTGTATAAAACAGCTGTTCAGTATTATGGAGGGAAAAATCGAATGCCAAAACCAGGGATGATTTAAAGCTAAAATCAAAGACAATATATTTATTGTCTTTGCTAAAATGCTGCCAATTTTTTTGCATTACAATGTGGTTTCGCTAATTTTCAGAGTTGATTTTTTAAAATTTAGCAGCCGATAAAAGTTTATTATACATGAACATTTTGTGAAAGAACTTCTAAGGTAAAACGACATTCTAGTTGGCAGCTTGTTATACGTAGTGTATAAACTATGGCTAAATTTTCATTATACATATGGGGGTAAAATTATAACTATTGTTTAACTCACACGGGCTTTTGGTGCCTTAACTAATGGCTTACTAAGAGCTGTGCATAAAATATCATTTGCTAAACCATTGCCATTAGTTATTCCAATCATAAAGACCCTAAGCACCACGACCCTTAGGATCTTTTGTGCAGCCCACTGTCTCACCCAGACAAGTGTAGGCTTCGAATGAACCCAATTGTCCTGCTAGGTGAGAGACCGTATATCTCCTTTGGGGTCATAAACGGTCCACCAAGAAAATTGACCCTGCGCGTCATTAGCGCAGGGCAGTCGCACAGTACATGTTCCGAAGACTCATCGCCCGTCTCACAGAATCTGCACTGTTTTGTCTCAGCGTTCCCTATAGTAAATTGATGGCATCTAAGGCCACAATGTCCCGTTAACCAACTCGATAATAACCTAAGATCGCTCTTGTCGAGCGATAGTAGCTTTCGAGATTTGTTGCGGGACAGGTCGACAAAACGTTTTGATTGTCTGAGGCCCGTAGTAGTTTCCCAGTGATGAGAAAATTCCGCCTCGAGCAACGAGCCAGTCAGTACTACCCCTTAGGTAGCTGTTCGAGACGCCAAAAAAGGTTTGTGGTCCAATAAAGGCACGCTGGGCCCCTCTGCTGGCTAGACAGTCAGCCCGTTCATTCTCAGCGTGTCTCTCATGGCCAGCTACCCAGCATAGTGTCAAACTATTGCCAATACCGAGTTCATTTAGAGATGTGACACAGTCAAGCTCCACTCCTGATCTAATCTCCTATGAGGTCAAGGCCCGAAGTGCCGCCTGGCTGTCCGACATCACATATATCCTCATACCCTTCAACCTTCTCCTCAAGCACTCCCTAGCGCAGAGGACGATAGCGTAAGTCTCCGCCTGGCAGATTGTCGGGTATTTTTCCATGGGAATAGCCCGCTGGAAGTTAACTAATGGCAGTAAATTTTGACTTTAGTCAGTAAAAATATTTAACAATTTTTGAATAACCATTTGCTTTCTGAATGGTTTAAGGTTAAGGCCCGTTATTACAACTTACATTTAAGGAGCATTTAGAAAAGTTAAGCTGGTTGAAAATATGAAAATACCAGAGCAAAAACCGAATTGACGTCGTAGTGGCAACCTTGTTACCTAACAAGAAACAAGCAAACAAATCAAAATGGTTGGTGATTGATCTCTTTAGCCTATCGGTCACTTTTTATAATATACTTTTAAAAACCAAAAACCAATTCTTTATTTAAAAAAGGGGCTTTGTTTTTAATTATTTAATTAAAAAGGCATTTCTTTTTAAATTCCTGCCATAAAATTAAATTCAATTTTGTCTTTAAACTAAACCTTCTTTAACATTTAAGTTTTCCTTTCAATTTTTTTTAAACTATTGTTTACATTTATTTATTTTTTAATTAATTTTTTTATATATTATTTTTGTTAAATGTTTATCAGATCTTATGGCTCCCTATTAACGAAATTGTTGATTTTTTTTTACTTTAGTTAAGGTCATTTAAATTCAAATTGACTTAAAACAATTTTAATGTAATGAAATGTATTTTTGTCTAGACGTCATAGTTGCCTTTTTTTTGTTGTGGCCATTTTTTTTTTATTTAATTTAATTTACACACACGAAAAACTCTTACATTTGTATTATTTTGCATAGTCTCCCCGTTATGTAGGTATTGGCTGCTTCTTATCTTTCGACCATATCTACCCCAACATAGGATTAACAAATTCCCTCAAACATATACATACATACATATGTATATGTAAATATATTTATATTATATAATATTCTATATTTAAATTTTCTTAACACATGACTAATAATAAGATTTTTTTTTTAAATGTCGAACAAATATTTTCTTGTAGTAAGATTTTTTTTTCATGCAAGAACATACATACATATGTAGCTGCCAAGCTTTGCGATTTAATGTTTTTTTTTTTAAAATTAGTTTAAAGTACAATTTTTGAATTTTGCATGCCCGAGTCGTAAGAAAATATTTCATTTGTTTTTTATTTACAATTTATTATTCAAATTATAAAAACTGATTGTAGCGACCTTTGAACTTACATCTGTATGTGTATGTATGTATTTAGTTGTGATGCAAAAAGCAAATTAAAAAGTTAACTAAAAACTTATTTTTTTTCCAAATTCCTTTAGATGATTTTATTACCAACATCGCCCTGTTTTATCATTTAGCGTTTAATGCCATTTGGCAGGCCTGCTTTATCCTATAATATCATATTTATGTTTTCATGATTAGTGTGTGTTTTATGCATTAGGCTGAGAGAAATTCTCTTTTTTCTTTTGTTTTGATTTTAACTTTTTGGGGCCTCTTTTGGCTGTTTTTTTTTCATAAATTATTGTTGTTGCTATTTGTAGTGGTAAGAAATACTAAAAATTGCATCATACAAAATGTGTGACAGTGCTCCATTTATTTATAATTTAATTGTTCTATTTACTATGCAAACATATGTACATAAGTATATGTATACATTAGGGCGTGTCGATAAAAAAATCGCTCAAATTACAAGGAAAATCGTAT
>NDXZ01069941.1:0-11929 GCA_003055125.1 Paykullia maculata | reverse complement strand
AAACATACATACAAATTTTTTTCATCTTTATATATATATATATAGATATAGATAGGAACAAAAAGTAAAAGATTTGTAAGGAATAAAAAGCAACGTGTTTTACGCAACAAAAACTTTATTTCATATGATATTAACTTTATTTTGAACTAAATCTTATAATTATGTTTTTAAAGGTCGAGTTAAAAATATTATTGGATATATTATGGAAAAATCTGTATTAAAAGTTGGCTGAGATAGAGGCAAAAAAAGACGACTGCAGTTTTTGAATAAACTACAGACATGTTTAAAAAAAATTACACTGATGGCTTAGAGTCCGCAAAAATATCAGCGAAAAATCTGTATGAATTCCTATATGGATAAAAATTAATATCATTTCACTCCATAAAATATAAGAAAACTCAAATCAGAGCTTTTTTTAGATTTACGTGATTCTATTAGCAAACAAAAGCTAAATGTACATATGTGTATGGGTTAAGGAAACATGATCATTTGCGTCTAATGACAAATTTTCATATATGCAGCGCATCTTTAGAATCTCAATCCACAAACCCAACAAGTTAATCCCCCCTATTCTGCATTTCGATTCGAATTGAAATTTTCTCCGCTTGGAAGCATTGATATCCTGCGTTCCGTTTCGTTACAATTTTTTACTATTGTGCGTATTCTGCACTACGAGCGTACGTATGTTTTTGTAAATTGTTTATTGAACTACTGTTTTGTTGCACGAAATTTAACTTTTTATTAAATATTTTATTTTTTCTGTTTACATTTCACACGTTCCGCAGCGAAACAGCTACTTTTGAAATACTCTTAGTTTTTTTTCTTTTTCTTACGATTCAGTTTTTGTTGGAATACCTTTTTTCTGTATTTGCGTAACTGAATGCGGAAACGTAATCGAAATGCAGAATAGGGGGAAATAGCAATGTAACTAGTTTTAAGCAGTTCGTATTTAATCATCTCGCTAATTTGTAAATTGTCCTTCTAATTTTAACATTGTTATTTTAAACATATTATATTATAACAAGAAAATATTTATTTGTCGTATTGACATTATTGTTTAAATTTTTATGGTTTGTTGTTAGTTTCAAGCTGTCTATATGCTGCATTTCACTAGTTGCTTATACCAGATCATTAGTATACTTTGAAATTTATTTGTTGAAAAAATATAAAAAATGTTGTATGAATATACCAGAATTCAAATAAATTGAATAAGAATTCTGACAAATCCAAATAAAATATTTGTTGGTTTCTTGAGAAATTTTTTTAATGTTTTTGGGACTTTGACTTCTCTATCTACGAGGCCCCAGAATATATTTATATACTTCCCAGGGTCGTAAATGTATATTGTCAGGGTCGCAAATGAATATTGTAACAAATGGAATGACATAGGGGTATAAAAATATATTTTTGAATATTCAATACTACTCGATACTTTTCAGGTATTAATTCAATAGTCTACGTTTTTGTTTATTTATTTTTAAATAAAAAAGTTAAAATTAAAAACAAACATGTAGATATTTTTATATTTAATTTATGGTTATTTACTTTGGTTTTTAAATAGTCATTCTTATTAAAAAAAATTACTTTACAAAGTTCTTGTAAACAAAACAAATTTTATTTACTTTGCTTAAATAGTTAAATCCAAGGCAAATTTATCTATTATTTATAAATTAATTCAGCTTCGTTAAATCAATACACAACTCCAAAAGTCTCGAGTGCTTAAAAGACACCTTGTATTGAGTACTCAATACCCTAATATTCAATACTTTTAGAAATTTAGTGGACAGTTAAAAGAATAAAAAAAATGTTTTTTGGTAAATTTTCCCTAACAAAGATAATAAAAAAAATTGATTAATTTTCTTACAAAGCGAAAAAAGCACCCCAAAAGATAATACAACAGTTGTGTCAGATTTAAAAGTCACCGCATAAACAGGCTCTTATAAATAGTCGTGCTACAACAACATGCAATAACACATATAAATACCACACAATCATACAGGCTGATTAAGGGGCACTTATATTTTTTCTTTTTGTGCAAGCAGTTTGTCCACACATATGAATCATGAAGTTTTTTATTTACTTAAAAAAGAAAGTACAAATAGAATATTTATTCTTTTAACAAAATTCAACAAGTACTCAAATCACTTACTCTTTCAAAAATATGACGAATTTTACGTTTTTCTTCGGATTCTTGTTGTAAATTATTTAAAGGAATTTCTTCCATATCTACCGTATCCTGACGTCTAGTCTGTGGCCTTTGTTGTAATTGTGGATAAAGACCATTTTCCAAATCTTGTTGTGCACTAGACATTTTTTTAAAATTTTTCGTCTTTTAAATCACAATAATTAAAAGCACTTTGGTAATAAACGTTTTTGCTTTTCTTTAACGATTTCACTTGTTGTTTGCCTTTTTGTTCAATCTTTTATGGCATTTAATGCATTTTTAAAAGCCTGTCTTTGTTATTATGCCAATTCTCTAAGATTTGATAATAAATTTGTTGAATATTCGTATATAAAAAAATTTGTATACAATTAAAATTAATAAAGTTTAGTCTGTGTTAATAAACATCAAAATAAAACCGTCTAAACTGTGATCTAAACTAAACAATAATTAAGCACAAACTAATGAAGTGGTGCCAAGTCTTCAGGGAGGGTCAATCTGCGATTTCCCGGTAAATATTGTTGCTGTGAAACAACGTAGCGAGAAAATTGGTGTCACTATATTATCATTGTCTAGCGATTTTTTCTAATTTGAAGACAATACAATTTTAACATCAAACAATTTATTTTCATATAAAAAATATATTTGACAAACGACATTTTCTTCACCAACAAGCAACTGTCATTACCCATTATTAAAAAATTACTAGTTTTATGTTTATAAATTAACAAATGCAGTAACTCCGCCATAAACAACTAAATTTCGTGGCAGTCTGATGGAGCTACAAAATAAAAAATTATGTTTTAATATGTAAATTTATTGCACTTGAGTTTTAGAAACATATATTTTTACCGTTTTTATAATTTTCTATAAACATATAATTTATTGTATTTTTAATTGTAAAATAATAAAATACGTAATTGAAGAAATAGAAACAATATGATCAACTTCTAAATCGAATTAGAAATGTGTAGTGTGAACAGGTAAGCTCGCGTAAGTAGTTCAAATGGCGAATCAAGTCATTCAAATTGTATTATGAACATGGTATTAAACTTTACTTATATTGAATAAAAATTGTATACACTTTAGTTCTTTCAGTGTACACACACAATACAACACTGTACCATTTCGCCTGACAAACGCTGAAAAAGTACTTGATGTTTTCGGTCGCATTTTTCGTCAACAATTTTTCGTAATACAAATTACGAACATTTAATTGCAATTTAAAAGAAAAAATAATGAAATATGTTAAAACTTATCAACTAACAACAAGAAAATGAAGTGAACATAAAAGCCCAAAGTGAAATATAGTTAATCAAGAAAAACCTGAAGTGAAAAAGTTGGTAGACAAAAAACAAATTTGTGTCAATTTGCTTTGACGTCTTTTCACACATTCGCACACAAATACAAGCATTGGTGTAACTAAAATTCGGTGTTCAGTTGGAAAAATTAATTATATATTGTTTTAAAGTGTAACTAAACAATTATTATTAAGTTTTAATATATTTTTTTTGCTTCATAATTGTTTCTTTAATAATACTAAAATTGTATTGCGTGCATATATTGTAGCCAAATTAAAGTTTTTCTTCCTTTTCTGGGAACGCATTTGGTTCTTGACGTTGTCATCACTAAACCAACAAAATTAAATTCTAGCTAAAAAGGGGACAAAAGTTTTCACTAAACATAAAAATAAAATAATATTTTATTTTCGACAAAAAACAACCAACAATGTTTCTTACAGCATAATTGCACGTAGCTTGAAAAAATCCGTCGTTGTTTATTTTTTTTCTTTGAAAATTGATAAATAAAAGTGGTGTTTTCTTAAAAGTGGTGGTGTTGTAATTATAAATGTAAATGACAGCCTGTGCAATATAAAACCTGAAAGAGAAAATTAACCAAAAATACGCGTTTCCTTTTTTTGGGGTATTATTAAAAGCAAAACACGTCGAAAAATTAAAGAAAAGTGCATTTGTGTGTAAAAGTGTACTGAAAAATTACAACGAAAATTTTTCAAAAAGGAATCTTAAAAATATTTAACAGAAAAAATCATAGAAGAGATTCAAAAGAAAAAAATTGTAATATTTTATTTATTTAGCTGTTTGCTGTTTTTATTTTTCCATTATTCTTGTTACAATTTGAGAAAGAGAGAATTATATTTTATTAATTTCGTTTTGGTAGCTGCAAAAGGAATCGGAAAGATAAAGATAGAACAAAACGTGAAAAGAAAGAGATAATAGTCCTAAAAAGACAAAATACAAATTTTTATTATGGATAAACCAATGGGTAAGTTTTTCTTGTTTCACAATTTTCCTTTAGCTATATCTAAAAAAAATAATTTAAAAAAACATTAATGAAATTACAGCATCTTTTAAAAATTTATTTTAAAAAAATTGAAAAAAAATTGTGTAATTTATTTATAGAATTGTTTCTGTTGTTTCTCTAACAGTCTTGTTTACTTAAATAGCACAACAAAAAGGTATAAAATGACATAGGTATCACCACAAAAATTCATCGAAATGTTCTTAATATATAAAATATGTTCATACTAGGGATGGGCAAATACAAAAATCGATATTCCCTATCGATACTTTTTTCAATATCGTTGCCGGTCGATATATATTAATTTGAAAATATCGGTATATCGATATTTCGGTATTAATTCATAAAATACACCTAAAAACGAACTTTATTAACAAAAAAATATTTTTATAGATGTTTAACGATAGAAACAATTAATACAGAAAACTATAATCGTGGTTAAACTACAAAGTAAGGTGCTGTAAAAATGTAATTGTACTGACATAAGGAGCTCCCTCTGTTTGATGTGTTCACCTGTCAAACGGCTTCTACTATCGAAGACACCAAGGAAGCCTGACAAATTAAATATTCAAGGCAACTTCAGAAAGAACAGGCGTGAATGCTGGACACATACAACTTCACATTGTTAAGACTTTGTTAAGAAACAAAACAATGTATTTGACATAATATGTATTCACAATAGAACAGCTACCGCCGAATGTAACTCAACATAAAAAAAATCACACTAATTATTTTAGCATAGATATTGACAGTTACGGGTGTTGCTAATTAAAAACTCAAGCTTTTTATTGCAATTTGGCGATATACCTAGACAGTAATAGCTGAATGGACATTTGGAAAATTTATATATTTTTAAGAACTTTATAACCTGTTATAAATCCATATTACCTACACTCTTAACTGAAAACATAGGCAAAATACAATAAATTTATGTCAGATTTTTGATGTAAAGGTTAGGTTGTATGAAAATCTATTTTTAAATGTTTTCTTCACTTATTAAAAAGAAGTAGTATTTGATGGGAAATTAAACGTTTGTGTCAAATGTTTATAACGCACAAAATAATTATACATATAAAATTTGAATGAACGATGTAATTAAATTATAATTTATTCTAGCCAACATTTGAATTTCCCACATAAATTTGCCCATAAAAAGCTTTTACCCGAAAATAATCTAAACGCTTATAAACCCGGTGAAAATGGGGTTAAAGGAAATAAAAGTTTCATATCTAATTCTGCATAGCTTAAACTGCCTAAAATATTAAAACTTTAAACAAAAATTATCTTAATGAATAATTGCCCTTGACGTTTTTGACAGATAAATAAACTCAATTACAGACCATATTTTAAACCGCAGAATTCAATTAATTTGTAATATTTTTTTAACTAACCAGCAACAAAGAAAACCATCTGTGCAGTATATTTTTACATACTTGCATACACTTTCAAGTTCATAACCTAAAAATTGCATACATATGTTAAATTTTGAGATATACAAAATTTCTAGAGTATATTCTTTTAATATAATATTGTAATAACAATTTTTTTGTCTATTGTCTCAAAAAAAAGTATTTTCTTACAATCTCACCAAATAATTTAAATATTTATTGACTTAAAATTTTGCGGCGTATAAATACTACATTAATAGTTAAGGTAGTTTTACTTTAACTACAATAAACAAATTTAGCCTTTCGATGTTGAAAATAGCAAATAGAAATTTTTCAAACAAAATGTCCATAAAACTAGCCATTATGTATATTAATAAAAATATGTTGCTTACTAAAAAAAAATTTGGAGTTAATTTGGTATTGACACACCATCAATTATTTTTATGTGAACACATTATTTACTCTCACTTTGGTACAATTTTGAAAATATTATAAGACAGCACTTGGTGAAATACAATAAATTAATTATAAAAACTTCGAATTTCTACATGGTTCTCTTTAAAAATGCTATTTGAATATCCGCCTCTGTTGTGTGTGTCAAAATGTTTATTCACAATAGGTTCTTGTCACCACCAGCGTTGGCAGTAAAAAATATATTTCGCTAAATTTTAAAAAACTGCTAATCTATTAAAACAAATAAAAACATATTCATTCTAAAACATTTTTGATAAAACTTTGAAATGTGTTGAAAAATTAAAAAGGTTAATTTAAAAAAATTTTGCTTTTTTTTAGATTAACTTTTCCGCCGTAAATTTAACACCATCTGTAGTAAAAAGTCTGCTAAAATATTGTAGTCAAATTATGTTCATTTAATTTCAAATATCTTTGTAGTTTTGTTAACCGTTTGGGTAATGAAAAACATTTTCTAATATTTTTACTGGAAATACTTTGAAAATACGATTTCAGTCATTGAATAGGCATACAATATTATTTCCACCTTTTTCTTATAATTGAAATAGGATTGTTTTCATGTAACGCAAATTAAAATAAATTTATAACCACAGAGTAACTCTTTTTTTACGATTTTGCAGAACAAGAAATCCCACTGCTTGTACTTTTGCCTTTTAAAAGCAACTAAATAACATATTTTGTTTTTATAACCTTTTTAGAGGAATTTAAACTTACTAAAATTGACCTACAATGGCAACGCTGGTAAGCACATTAATGTTATGTTTTTGTTGATTTTAAAATATTCACACACACGTGCAAAGCATAGTGTTGTCCCTATCGAACCCGCACAACTAACGATATATTAAAAAACTAAAGTAAAATAAAAATAAAATAAGTAGTGAAAAGGGAAAAACAAAAATCGCCATTTCTTGTGTATAGTGTGGTGCTGTCAAAAAATTTTCATCTAGAAATAATCTTTCTCCTAGTTTCTTAAATAGAAACATTCGTTTGAAACGAATTTACTTTAAAATAAACTGGATCCTAAACGTTCACAAATTTACCAAAAGGTGAGATATTTATGAACATGTTAAAATTCTATGCCAAAGATATCGTCCATTTTATTTTTTCCTGCAAACCGCCTGTCAAAATAATCCATTATTTTCTTTTCCATTTTTGTTTTTCTTCCCTTATTTTCTATATATTTATTTTTTGTAAGTCATAACACAAAGCATGTACATATGTACCTGTTATATTCCTTTTTTAACTTTACATAATTATAATTTAAAGCAGTTTAAGGCTTTTAAATAGGAATTGTTTTTAATTTTTTTCCTAAGTTTTTTTTTACCTACTTACTATAACTTTTTTTTGTTAAAGTTTTAATTAGTCTAATAAGCAAAATGTGAATGTAAATGTATGTGCATAAGTAGGTATCCGGACATTTTTTTTTTAACAAAGCAAAAAATTTAATAAACTTACTTTAAACAAAAGAAACTCAAATTTTCTGCATTATTTGTATTTTATTTTAGATTAATAAATTTAATATAACATTCATATGTACCTAAATATATAAAAATAAAAACGAGATTAAATACATACTTATATTGTACTTATGTGCCTATGTACATATGTAGTGATTTTTTAATGTTTAAAATAAGCTGTCAAATTTCATTTACATATTAGAGATGGGCATTGCTCACATAATAAGCGTGAATCACGATAACCATTTAGAATTGTAATGCATTTTTTTCAATCATTTGAGAGTGAAAAAGCGCGTGTTTTTAAAACCAAGTGGATAAGTAGATTTTTATCATACTTGTACCTACATACATAAGTATGTATACATTTTTGTTCTATTTTTTTTTAAATGTAGGTACCTATACTTACATAAAAAAAATGTATATTGCATAGGTATACTTTCATAAACCTGCATACGTATAAGCAAAAAAAAAAAGCCGTGCATGATCTTAAGTGAGACTTACGAACCCAATTCCACTACATACATATGTTTTGAAAATTTAACCAAGTCCTTTCCTAGTACTAAAGGCAGATTCATATAAATGTGTCGTGCTAAGAGACCTGAGCCGACAATTTTGATTGACGGCGGCGGCTCAAAGCCGTTTTTTTACATATGTACATACAAATCCATACATACATATGTATGCATTTGTATGTTTGCATGAGTACACAATATAAAAAACATTAATTTATTAATTTTGTTTCATTATACACTGAACTAGGCAAACAATGTTGTGTTGAAACTGTTAGTTAAAAGCAAGAAACCTCTTATCAACCCAAACAAACCTATATATACCCTTACCACATGTGTGAAGGGTATAAAAACAGACTGGGCAGACTCAATTCTACCAAAACATTGTTATAGGTTTACTATCACAACATTGCAGCATGTTTACTTCACTTTTAATGTTCTATTTTTTATTGTTCTGATTCAGCTTTATTTTATTCCAAATTCTTTTCTTTTAGTTTACTTCACTCTTAATGTTCTATTTTTTATTGTTCTGATTCAGCTTTATTTTATTCCAAATTCTTTTCTTTTAGTTTTATCTTTTTTCAATATTCTTATTGTAACACAAAACACCTTGTTTTATAATGAGAGAGTAATACTCCCATCGAAAAATAGCAAAAATGCTTTTAAAGCAGAGAACAGATTGAAACCATTCGCATTTATTGTATATTTATTAATTCATTGCTTTTGCATTGCAACAACTAAAAACATTCACACCATTCGCTTAGTATTCGTTGCTTTTTGTGTGTATTGTTTGTAAACATTCAGCTTTGGTTTAAGGTTTTGTGTTTTGATTGAGTTAAATTTTAAAAAATAATGAAGTGTAAGGAAGTTTAAGATAAAATAAATTGTGCTGTTTTGCGTACCATTAAAAACAAGTCAGAGCACTATATTTCGCTGTGCCAAATCTTATATACCCTTTACTATGTGTTGCCCATTTGGGCTAAATGGTCAAAACGGTATAATTTTTTTCAAATATATTTGTAGTTTTTTTTAAAGCTGCAAAACAATAATTTGTTTGTGTAAAAAAAAAAAATATTTTTTGTGGGAAAAAAACGACGCAGTCGTCTTTTTTTGCTTATATCTCAGCCGGTTGTTGATGGATCTTGCCAGTTTCCAATACCGATTTTCTCGAAAGTATTTCCAAAAGTTTGATACCACATATAACCCTGGGCGACCTATGGAAGCTACAAAAACTTGATTTCAATCAACAGACGGATAGACGGACATGGCTAAATCGACTTCCCTATCTATAAGGATCCAGAATATATCAATTTTCGAGTTTATATGTATGCTTAAACTATGCACAATACACTTGTTTATCTATAAAAAAAATATCAGCGTATTTTTTTGTTGTTAATTGTTGCATTGCATGCATTTTTATTCGTTACACTCTTTTTTTGAATAGTGCTATAGATTGCTTTACCTAGCAAAAACTTGCATTACTTTGTATTGAGTTAAAATGATAAAATTACAGTAGTTGCACTACTTACATTTGACGTTTTAACCTATTACTTTAACACGGCGATGTTATTGGAGACATGTACTAACCCCGCTCCCTTACAAATAGAGACTTCAAAAATTCATTACCACCCTCGCTTACAAATAGAAATTTTGTGAAGTCATTACTTTAATGTCATTAAGTAACTACTTACTTATCAACAAATTAAGCAGCCCTTTAGATTATAAATCAGGAATTTTATGAGTCAATAATTTTAAAATATTGAGGTATTCACAAGCTAACTTATGATATATTAATGTCATATGTCCTACAAATTTAAAATGGTTTAAGTACTTTTTTGTTGCTTTTTCCGTTTGGCTAATGATAGTTTACGACAGCACAATAAACATAGCAGTCAGAGTCATATTATTTTAGGACACTTTTAGTATGAAAAGCAACTTAAAGCATTTTATGACATTATGATATCATAAGTTAGCTTGTGAATCCCTCATATATAACTACTTGCTTTTAATAAGTAAATATCCAATTGATTGTATGGGCTTACAGAACCCATTACCAATAATGTATTATTTTCAGCTTGCTAAGAACAAAACTGAGGTTATACGTTACGTTTTACAGAAACACTTAGAAAAAAAACCTTTAGAGTCGGTTTAAAAACCGTCATTAAATTCATAAACATCCGTCGAAAATATAATTACTTATACTTAAAGTAATTTAACCCAAATAAGAATCATAATAACTAATTTAAGTGGCTCCTAACAATTTTTTTCAGCCAAGTGTATGCAGCTTTTATTTCTTTTAAGATATCTCATGAGTAAGTTATTACGTTCTACAATATAAACTTTATACTCCTTGAAAAGTATTTTATTGAGTAAGAGCAAGTCATTACCCAGTTTTTGCTGGGTATGCATGAAAGTTTGTTCAATGATATATTGAATCATCTTTGACCAAAAACAACAAGAATTTTTATATTTTTTAAAAAATCTTTACTCTCATCAACAAGATGTACGCACGTATGTATATATATATTCATACATATGTACTATATAGTTTTAACTATTTTCTAAAAATGTTCGGGATAGGGGACGTTAATATTTACATATGAGGCACATTTATTATACAAAGGGTGTGTATTTTCTATATGTATGTATGTGTTTCAACGTTTTCAATTACAATATACAGACAGACTAGTAAACAAATTGATAAGCATTACAACAGTTGTATGGGTACATATGTATAGTTTTGTTTAAGTGCATTTATTATATTTAATAGAAAAGTAATTAATTTATTTATTTGCGTCATAACAATTAAATTAGAAGATTGTATGCAACAGTTGAACGGCATAGAAAAAAAAACGAAAGAAGAGAACAAAATCACGTGTTTTTTTTTTGCTTCTATTTTCATACATATGTTTCGATTCCTCTGAAAGTCTTTCAAGTCTGACTTATTGCGCCTATTTTAAATGGTTCCATACTAAACATAAAAGAAATCTGCATATATTAAAATTATTTGAAGTGTTAAAAGTATGCAATTTTATTTAATGTACTTTACAAAAAGTAAATCTTGGAATTAAATATGTACTGATAAACAAATTTTTGATAAATTCTTTTTAAAAAGTAATATGTACTTAATTTAGTATTCCTGGAAATTCTAATAAAATTTTCCAGAAATTCAGATAGAATCTGACTCCAAATAGCAAATTATTGTTTTTTCCTTTACTAATTACAATAACCCTTTTTTTTGGTAACTCTTTTTTTAAACCATTGTCACATTATTCAAGATTATTGATTAACTCTTATTAATGATAAATTTTTTTTTAAGTTTATTTTTGATTTGATAAAAATAAAAAATGTCTGCCATTAATAAAAGCACTTCACAATCACGGCGACAACACAAACAATTATATTTTTTAAGAAGGTCTTAACAAAAATGATAACACAAAACATAACAAAAATTATTTTAGTTGGACTCTCTTTTGTTTGAAAGAAAAGAATTGATAAACAATTTTCTTCTCTCATTGTGTTGCTTAACTTGCAGTTTATATGTCATATGTATATATACGAGGTTTTGATCAACTATTGTCGTCGTTTTCTCAGTAAAAAGGTTCGTTTTTTTGTTTATTTAAA
>NDXZ01069935.1:0-10526 GCA_003055125.1 Paykullia maculata | reverse complement strand
ACATGGCCACAACAGTACCACAAAATATTAAAGGGAATAAAATAGCTGGACGACATACACCGACAAGAAGTAGTTTGCGACACAGTCGAATGCTGGTGGTGAATAATAAAAACTATGAAGGTAAGATTTGAATTTTATTAGTTAAAAAATGTTCTAAGCTAATTTCAAATATTATCCCTTTTGCTTATAGAAATTCAACATCCCAATCCTATGGGTTTTCGACAGCCAAATCTTGCCCGTTGGTTTTTAATATTACAAATAATCGTTGGTATTTTATTATTAAGTCTCTCAATTTGGATATTTTTCCTAACACCAAATACACCAGTACAAGATAATCCATATTGGTGCGGTTTAATGGTGAGTGCACAAGATATTTAATTATTTAATTAATAATAATTTTCTTTTTTAATTTAAATTATTTTAATTGCAGCTTTTAATAACGGGTATTATAGGTTTAATTGTGATACGTTATCAACGTATTAAGCGTGCTAAGGCTCGAGAGCATTGTTTTATGTTCTTGCGTATGAATTCCTATGTATTTTCTTTGCTGTCCGTCTTATTGTGCTGTGTGGCCTTGATATTTGCTGCCATACATTATTGTCGCCTCACGGCAGCGGATACCAAATGTAAAAGCATGCATCTTTTAGTAGAACATGGTTCATGTGTTTGCACTTTTAATAGTCCGCTTCCAGTAAATACAACAGAACCCTTGTTAAACGATACGATACGATATGACGATGACGAATTAAATAAAATAACTGACAACAGCTATAATGTGGAATACCGGTAGGTTTGCAATAATGTATTTAAAAAATTTTATTTATTTTTTTCTTAAATTAAAAAACTAACTGATTACTATTGCAATTGTAGCGACCTAAGTTGTCAAGAAGTAACCGGACCTTGGACCTCGATTTTGGGTCTGTCTTTTATACTGAATTCCTTGGGTTTTCTTATTTCCTTAGTGTATATTATTCTATTAGCCTGTTGTCGAAGCTCATCAAAACGTCTTTATACAACCGTCCGCACAAGTACCTTTTAAGCTTAATTAATTAAATGTTAATTAATTTTAACACAAACATTATTAATTTAGTTTTAAAAAAAAGTTTTCAATATGTTTACATATAAAAATGGTGTTTTAAAAGAATAATTTTTACTTTAGTACTTAATTTAAATAAATTAAACAATTTTATTTTATTTTAACAAAATAAAAATACATTTTATTTGAGAAAAAATCTGTTTTCTTTTTTAATAAAAAGTCTATAAAGATTATAATAAATGTAAAAAAAAAACTAAAAATAAATTTTATTGATTAATCTTAGTTTGTGTTATATGTACAAAACAATTTTGAAAGTAAGTTCCAGACTTTGGATTTTCAATTTAAACAATTATTATAACAGATTTGAATACCTTAAATTGCTAAAAAAAAAAAATGCAGTAGTTTTAAACCTTTAAAAATGTTTTTACACTAAAATATTAATACACTTAAATTTATATTTGTTATATACATACATACATACATATTTATGTATGTGTATATGTATATGTATATTAAAACGGCATTGGATTTGTAAAAAAAATGTGTTTTATAATTAATTTAAACTTATTATTTAATTATAATTTCTGCTGGTGGCAGTATACTATCGCTGTATAAACAATACCAAATGCTTGAATACCAAATAGTACGATCCACCCATTCACTACCTGCCAAAACATGTCCAATATAAGGTGAATCTCGGGATCTGAAAATGATATGAAATAATTAATTAAATTCGAATATTCTTATTTGCAATAGGGGAAAATAAGCATATTTAAGGTAAAAACCTCTAACATAAGGCAAGACAAATTTATACCAGGTGACATTATTAATTTAACTGATGGCGATGCTAACTGTCAAACTTTATAAACAAAATATAAATATAATTTAAAAGCAACTTTCACGGTGAATTTGCTGATAAATATATCTTATGAATATGCCTTAATATAATGCTTAGGTGTAATTGTGGGCTTTGGTAAATTAAAAAAAATCGATTTACATTAGCAGGTCAAAAACTAGTTTAATATGATGTACTGGTTTGAAAACATACCGTTTACATTGACATTTTTTGACAGTGAAAATGATTATATTAGAAAGATTCTAAGAATGTGATTTTAGTTGCCAACGTCTTTAAATTTAATTTACTTTTCAAACATTGTTTAAATTAAATTTTTGTAATATATTTTGCATTTTAAAATTATTGCTACAAATTTTTAAGTTGAAGGATAAGGAAAGGGGGAAATGTCCATGCAAATAAGGAACTAAAATTGTTGCACGTACTTTTTGTCAAATATGTAACATTTTTCGACTAATTCTAATAATTTTTGTAGCTTTTATACCGTTTTTTTAACTTCAGGATATATATATGGGAGGTGAGCGTGCCTTGCACCGAATTGGGAAAAATTTGATAGAAACATTGAGACTACTATAAGTGTTTCGCGTACGGAATTAATTTTACAAATTTTATTTTTTTAAAAAGGACATTTTTGAGTTTGACATGTCCTTGATTTGATTTGGATAAAATTTGGTGAAAGACATCACATTCAATGACCACACAAAATTTCACAAAGTTCGAACTTTTTTTTCAACTTTTTATGACATTTTTTAATTTCAGGATATATATGAAGGACACGAATCTTTGCTGTGAAATTTTTTAAATTTGATCATGTTTTATTAACCTTAATATGTGTGCCAAATTTCAACTCTTTACAATAACTACTTTTATCTATGGCCATTCGTTATATGATATCAGGACACTGTGCGACGTGGCCTGATAAATGCTAAATATCTTTTCATCTATTGGCATAAGGAACAAAATTATTAAGATAAAAATTAATAGGAATAAAATTTCCTATAAAATAAGGCTCCAGTCAAGTTCCTAGAATAAATAGTTTCAGTTTTAAGGACAAAGAAATACGAATTTTAGTAAAAAATCCCTGTTTTTACCAAATTTATCCTCAATGAGGCACGTGTTAACGTTATCCGATTGGGCTGAAACTTTGCCAATGGCACATTTAAGAGGGGTGCGCCAATAAAAAATCCAAAATTGATTTATTTTAACCGCCCTAATGTACATACCTTAAAATTTGTGTTTTTGTTTTCTCCACAAACGTAATGGCCCAACTCCAAGGAAAATCACGCTTCTTTTCACATCCTAAATAGGCTGTAGTGTTGTGCAAGAATATCTCTCGTATAATTGTGGTCTTTTCGTTTTTATCCTTCTTCGATATGACAATTTTGCCGTCGCGCAATTCACACTGATACGACTTAAACGATTTTGTTTTATTATCGGCAAATTTCAGTTCTTTCCCCGGTGTTACAGTGGCCAAATTTTTAACCGCTCTTTGCACCTCGTTGAGAATGTCAATGGGCTTGACTACGAGTATATTATTTTTACGATCATCTTCGGGCCAGTATGACCAATTGAGTACGACCTCAAATATTTTACTGTCATGGTGTAGCGGCCGCTCTAAAGTACCATTTAAAATAACTTCATGTAAGGTGACCTGGTGGGTGGAGAGTTTCATTTTAGGTGCCAGTTCTTGACAGACTTCATAAGCAGTTTTGGTGGGTGAGATAGTGACATTTGTTTGAGTCTTTTCCTTAAAAATTAGTAAAAAAATTGTAAAATAATTTGGAATTTCAAATATCTTTTAAATTTTTACCTCTGTTGTGTTTTCAGGATTCGGATTAAGTGTAATCCACACTTTTAAATCTCCTGATTTTTTCACGGTATCCGATAGAGTTTCAGCGGCATTATAGTATTTTTGCAAACATATTAGCATTTCTTGTTCTTTTTTCTAGAAGTTCATAATATTTTTTTAATTAAATATGTAAATAGATATGTATGTAAGTATGTTGTTTTATCGTTTTTTTTTTATTTACTTACAATTTCATCGGGCGTTAAGGGGAACAAATTTTTATGTAAAGTTATCAAATCAGACAAGACATCTGCCTCCTTTTGTGAATAAACCATTTCCTCGTTTTGATGACTTTGCATTAGCGTCGGTCCCCAAATCATCGTCAAGTTTTGTATGCTCATTTTATTTTTCGTCTTTTGCGAACTAATAAATGCTAAATGTCCCACAAGTTTCTTAAGCGTTTCACGTTCTATTACACTAAGGCGTGCCAACAATTCCTGATACAAAATAATTTTTTCCTCAGCCGTTGTTAGTTCGGAGACGCAAATAAAACTTTCCGACAATTTTCCCATTAAACGTTCCGGTAAATCACGCATAAAACGTTTCAATACATTTGCCACATCATGTTCATTGTATTCGTTGCGTGTAATCTCAACATTAAAAGCATCCGAGCGAAATGCTGACATTAGTTTGAGTATAGAATTTTCAGAACCGGATTTCCGATAGATGCCCTCCGACATCGAACCGTGAATGTAAACGAAATTAACACATTTATCCACAATAACGGGGACATTGAATTTCGTTAGCTGTTGATCGCCCAAAGTGAAACCATTATTATGGGCCACTTCGCGAATAATGTGTCGCCATATTTTGGTCTCTCTCGGCGAACTCATAATCATATACACCGTAAATGGTGGAGCATCTATCATAAGTATAGGCCCATATTCGACGTGCAAATTTTGAACACTATCATCACTTTCTTTAAGAACTGTAAGAAGGGAGTTAAAAAAATATATATTAACATTTAAAATAAAACCTTTTTTTACTTGCCTATACAACGGGCCTTTCGTAAGTCCATTTTTTCTACATTTCCAGTTGCTTCGGTAACGAATATAAGGCGTCTTTGTATTTTCTTTAATACCAGCCAAGTGCCACTCCAGTCAGATGTTATGGAATTCTAGACAAATCAAAGTTTTAAAATATAAAATGCAATTTTACCAAGGGCCCTTAAACATGAAAAAGTCTTTTACTTACCTTTAAATAACACCAACCCGCTCTGTAATAATGACACGTGTACTTTGTAGGTATAGTATTTGTAAGACTTTCTAAAAGCTTTTGCATCCAAATACCCCTAAGAGAAGCAGAAGCATGTTTAAAGTAAAAAACAATACAAATAAATCAAACACCATTTAACTGACCTTTCCGACTCTTTACTCACTCCATATAAATGGGCAATCCGCTGCTGCTTAATGTTGCCCGACGAACTTGAGGTCATTATTAAATTAGGATTCGATAAGTGTATACTAGACGAACTATTACCATTTTTCGGCACAGCTGTGGATATTTCGAAACAATAAAAATGTGTGGAGCTGTCCGTCACTCTACTATTGCTCACACACTGTATGGTGGATATATATTCCAAGGGTATGGCCTCTTTGGGTGTTTTCATTTCCTGATCGAGATAGGTCTGAAATTGACGCTCCCTTAAGATGGCCTTACGATTTTGCATTTCTTTTAAAATGTCCTCTACAACCCCGGATGGAAAACGTATAAGCGGGCCTTCATAGCGTACAAAGAGTGGCGAAAGGCTGGGACGTGGTATCATTTGCAAGGTAACCTTAACATCGCTGGATTTAGCTTGAGTCTTAAAGCTTGCCCGCCGCTTTAAAGCATCCATGCGTATTTTGACATTGGAAAAAACATTAATTGTATTATTCATAAAACGAGAAGTAGTCGTACGACTGTTTTGCTTTTGTCCACCCTCAGTTGACTTTCCGTCAGCGCCTATAGCTTCTAAATAGGAAGGCGGACTTTCGCCATCTTCATCAATGTTATGTTCCTTATTAAAAGGATTAGAGCGTTTTGAAGAATCTCCTTTTTTGGTGTTTTCGCCTACAAACCATTGTGAACGTTTTTGTGTAGGTCGTGATAAGTCAACGCTAGATGTTTTACATGGGTTTTCTTCCAAGTAGCTTAAGAAGGGTTTAACTCTGGCCTCAAAATCATTATCTAATATGTTTTCCCTACTGTCAGACAATAGTTGAGCGTTTTGATGGATAATCTGTAAAGGTTTAGTTGAAGACAATGATGTGGTTTCTTCCAATGTTTGGGGAGATGGAGTAGGTAAAACTTTTACTGTAAGTGTTTTTTGCTCCACTTGCAGATTATCCTCTTCCGATGTACACATACTAATATCATCATCAGATTTCGACTGGTCACCCTTGACGCTGCCATAAGTATCTTCTTCGAGTAAATGCTCCAGTAATAGTAATTGATTACTTTTATCTGATTTGCTTAAGTTTAAAGTTTTTCGCGCCAACAAAGGATCAAATTCCTCTATTATCTCTTTAGGTGGCCTTAAAATACCGCCCACTGCTCCCATATCACTCTCATCCAAAGATTCATCTTCTTCGGATATATTGATTAGGGCATTGCGTGGAGTTAAAATATCTTTATTGCTACAAGCCAATTCAAAAACATTGCCATACGTTTGTTCTTGATTAGCATAGACCGGCTCATCAGCCGACGACGAAGAACCATCCTGCTCTTCATAATATTCCCAAGAATCACTACGATCTGGTTGGGGCGTGTTCATTTCCTCTTTCTTAATTTTTTCCCTCAATATTATAGATTCCTCGCGTTCTTTCAAAGCAGCCGCTTTATTGAGTTCATGCAACTCGGTCGAATCAACATTCATGCGTAATGGAGCCGTTGATTTATCAACAGAATCCAAAGATGCATTGGTAAGTCCAGCTCTTCTAAGTTCTATTTCTTCATAATTTTTACGTTTCTTTTGACGGACAGGCGGTTGTATAAGATTGATTTTGCCATAAGAAAGTTCTTTCGAATCGACAAATTCCTTTGGCAGTTGTGGGGCGGGTATGGTGGGCATAGGAGGTGAAGGTGAAGACAAATCTAAAGAATTATTAGAATTGCGTTCAGAACTATTGGCTGACAGCTGATCTTTTTGCAGTTGCTTTAAAAGCACTCTATTGGCTGCTTCCAAAGCCAAAGGATTAGTCTTTCTTGCTGGCTTTTCCACGGCATTTGTTTTTAAAACATCCTCATATGAAGGTGGCTCTTCCAAACTATCTTGATTTTTTTCCAGAGTTTTCACACTTTTTGGCACCTCATAGGAATTATCCAACTCTTGTGATCTTAAGTCATACATACCCCTCGCTTTAGTGCTAAGCGGACTGGTGAAGGTTATTCCATTGAAAACTTGATCATTTGGCGGTAATGTCTGCGGTCTATCCGCATCGAATTGTGCTGTCGCCGTGTTGTCTTTATTTTTATTTTTTGTTAAAGTAAAATTGGATCCTAATTTCTTGAGGCGTTGTGTTGTTTCAGTACTAATATTTGTTAAGACTTCAGAGGATGATTTAAAATTTTTATCGAATTTATGTTTGGCACCTTTAGCTTTTAAGGCCACGCGTTCTCCTATAGATTCGGTTAGTAACTTTGAAGTCGTACCCAGAGATTTTAACAGGTCACTAGTTGGGAAGTAAAAAAATAACATTTAGTTAGTAATTAAGACTATTTTTAATTATTGTGTATTTATGTATGTTTGTATGTTTGTATGTTTATAAATAAATACATATACGAGTATAAAATAAGTTTTATTATGAATCATATAGTTTGTAATATGATTAAAATTTCTTTTATTTATTTAAATTCAATATTAATTATTTATGTATGTATATGTATGTTTAAATAAACATAGCACCACAAAAAAAACTTGGTTTTTTTACTCGTACTCGCTTGCAACGTACATTAATGATAATGATGTTGTGGTGTGATGTTGCCGACACCACTGACGAATTAAAAATAAAAAGTCCCTTTCGTATTTTAATTTTGTTTTATTTCTAAACTACTCGGAGGCTCTTTTTCATTGTACAACGAGTGTTAAGATTATCGCTGGAATATGTGTAATATGTATGTACATATCGCACACCCAGTTCAAAAGTGCCACAACTTAAAATTTTTAATTGTTCAGAAATCGAAATAAACTGTTTTTGACGAAAATAAAAATAGTTAAAAACAAAAACGTTGGACCATTGAATTCGAATTAAAACTATTAAGCACTTAGCGTAGGGATCTATTACCAACTTTATACCAATTGAAACATAAAGAAATACATAATTGTTTTTTAACAACAGTTAACAACAAAAAATACACTAATATTTTTCTCAAAGAAAAACAAGTGCATTGTGCATAGTTTAAGCATATAAAATCGAAAAATTAAAATTTTGAGTTGTGTCACTTTTGAACTGGGTGTGCGATATTTACTATAAATATAAAAATTCTTTATTTCAGAGATTCCCAATTGAGAACCAAAAACTAGTATGGTGTTTTTTTTAATTGAATGCCAGAAATTCATGGCTTTAATCTGAGCCAATTATATTAGAAAAGTAACCGTTTGAAGAAAGAAAGAAAGATTAAAAAAACCTATAATAAAAAAAATTCCTAACGCTATAGCTTAAGAACTTCTTTCTTTTGTTTTTGCTTTCTTATCGCATTTAGTCAAAGTGTCTTAATACAATAATACTATTGTTTTAAATTTAATTAATGCTTTTATTTCTTTCTCAAAAACAAAAAATAATTAATTGCATGCAACAGCAACTTGGAGTTAATTTAGGGAATTTTCCTTAAACGGCAGCAGCGGTATTTTGTGTTATTCTTCTAAGAGCGAATTTTAAACTTGCAGATTAAAAGTTAAGATTATCGGGCATTAATGTTTTTGGCTTTTAGTTAAAGGTTATTGGCAATTTCTTACGAAATATTGGGTTATCTTTTATTAGTACGTTTGACAGTTTTAGCAAAAATAAATAATTTATGAAAAGTAGAAACATAACATGTAGATGTAAAGTGTGTGTTGTTGCGTGTTAAATAATAATGCAAAAAAAAATTAAAATTTAAGAATAGTTTTAAATATAAATACAAATATACATATAATAAAATTAAAAAATCAAATGCGAGTACTTTTACTTTTAACAAATTTATAAAAAAAATAAAGATTAACCCGCCACTTTGAGCAAAAACCTAAAATAATCGAAAGTTCAACAACATGAAACAAAAATAAATTAAATATTCTCCTAAACCTTCAAGTTAAAAACTGGCTCTTAGTGTTAAAGACTAACAGTTGCCTGGTACATTGTGTGCCCTTCGAAACAAATTTTCTGTAAGCAAATGTGTGATCTCAAGATGACTATCATCATCTGTTTTATTTCAATGAAATGGGCTTTGTTGCGCTAGAGAAAATGTCATATATTTTTAGAATTTTTTAAAGTATTCTTTTCTGGAGTTTATATGGGAAAATAATTTTTTCAATTTCCGCTATTGTGTGTCTTTAGTTGTTGTTTGTTTTATTTAAAATATTTAATTGCACCAATGTGCAGCAGGCATTGAAAATCAAGGGTAATAACTCCACTATAAAAGATTTTTAATATTGAAACAAGAATTATTTGCACAAAGATTTTTTGATGAGTGACATTAGTTGTTATATATGAAAATATTATTGTAAAATATTTTAAAAAAAATGCAAAGTTATAAAAATTTATACAACATATTTAAATCTTTTCAGAGATACACAAATAGTTTTTACACTATAAAACTGTTGCTAACATAAATTGGTATTTTTAATGTCAACATACTAAAAGAGCGCATCTCTGATGTACATAACATATAAACATTACATTAAGATATCTTAAAAATTAATGTTTATGTTTGGGTTATTGAAGAAAGAATTTCTAATCTAATATTTTTTAAGTTACTTTCCCTCACTTTGAAAAACCAGTTGTAGAAATTGTAATTTTAAATTACTTTTTATATGCAAATATTTTAAAAGCGAGTTGACAAGAAGTTAAGTTTTAAAACTGCACAATGATTTAGTATTTTCTTGCAAGAATTCCATTTGGAATGAAATTATCTAATAACAGCTTAAAGCAAGCAGAAAATGCAATACTATACGAAAGAAATAAATGCTTTCAACTGCTTATGGGTTACTTTGATCGAAGAAAAAGAGGTGAAACTCCAGATCTAAAAAAGAATATGTTCTATGATATTTTTAGCTAACTATTATCCTAAGCACTGGATGGTCATTCTTCGTCGAACCAACGACGCAAGTTAATATTTTGCATTTTAAATTATTTAATGCTGATTTTTGGTACAGCAGTAGTCACTTCTATGCTTTACGTATGTGCGCTACGCTAAGCTTTTTTCGCGTTAGGTAACTTTGATTTTTTTTATAAATACGTCGTCGAAACGTGTGGGGATCTTTGCGCCTCTTGAATAAATTGATGACGGATATTCATGAAAACCTGTATTTACATTATTTTCTATCTTAATTTTAAGATGCAAACAAAATTAGTAAATTATATGTTTTTTATTATTATAATTTTTATTATTTGTATGTTCTGTTATGTAAATCAAGCCAATTAAAGCAGTGTTTTAAAAATTTAATTTTTTATTATATAAAATTATTTGTTGTATTTTAATTATATAAAAAACTAAGAACTGAAGAAGCTGATCCTTAAAAATTTTTTATGCGTAAGGCATTTTTACTATCCTTTTTGAAATCACCGTCGTCGATTTGACGAAGAATGACCTTTACGCAACAAAAATAAGTATGA
>NDXZ01069901.1:0-10016 GCA_003055125.1 Paykullia maculata | reverse complement strand
AATTTTTTTTCGAGATATCGGCAAAAAAAAATTTTTTTTAAACGTAAATACACGTAGTTAAGGGTATATAAGATTTGGCACAGCCAAATATAGCGCTCTTACTTGTTAACATGTATGTTTCTCAGAAATTATTCAAAAGTTTGAGTTTTAAGTTGCAATTCAATTTGAGATTGATTTAAGAGATAAAAAATTACTTTTTCTTAAATTAGACCAAATAAAAGATTGATATGATGTACATATTGCAAAGTAAAATATCGACGATATATATTGATTGATTTTAAAATATTGACATATTGATATATTTTGCCCAACCCTAGCACAAATATGTATTTATTATTTGATTATTAATTAAAGCCTCATAATCTATACATTGAACAGGTATTAAATAAAATTCATAATACAATTTGTATATTTTCATTAAAAAAAAAAACGATAGATAATTGAAAAATTCTTATAAAAGTATGTTTAGAACAGGGTTTTATATTTAAAAAACTGCATACGAAATTGCGTCATTTAATTCGTATTAGAAATAAAAAAAAGTATTATTGTTTATTGTATTATTAAAACTATTTTTATGTTATGTTTCAGTATAAAACAATTTTATCTTAAATCAACTTAAACATCTGTTTCCACTTTATTGCAATGATGACATTGGAATTCTGCTTTAAACATTTACGATGGCGAAACATTTGTGTAAATTACATTTGATTTTGTTTTACTTTAGTTTGTCTTTCTTTTTTTTTAAATACCGTGGGATCATTAGAATTAACACGAAAAAATAATAAACTCATTATGTATTTGGGCGAGTTAAAAAGTTAAGAACTGAATAATAAATAAAGTCATTAATTTCTACACTTCAGTGATTTAATAACACTGTGCTCGAATTTGATTTTTTGTTTCTATTAACATTAGCTGGGTCACCTAATGGTAAAACTAATTCTAAAAGTATTAGGCCGTTTTTCAAATTTGGGTCTAGACAATTGCTGAATTTTAAAATTATTTAAACATACACAAGGTAACTTGAAACTGCTACTATGCGCAAATATGAAGACATTTATATTTACAGATATTTGTGAAAGTTTTCTATGTACATATGTACATACATACATACATATGTATTTATTTCTAAAAATTTTTAAACTATTTATAAAAATTTTAAAAATGTTCTGATAAAAATATAGTATTAAGATTTTTTTTTTTTGGAAAAACACTACATACATTCATTTTTACGTACATACCCGTACAGATAACGAGACTAGTCCATACAAGCGTGTAAAAAGAAGTCCACAAAGGAGTAGGAGTAGTCGAAAACTACTCCAAATATATGGTAAAAATGTGGTCGAATTAACATTACGATGTCCTAGGACTAGACCATAAAACCCGTCTTCTCATTACATCGGATTACTCCATGGCATGGAGTAATCAATAATGTCAGTTAAAAAACTATTCCATGTAAAATAAAAAGTTTGCATTAAAGCTAAATTATTCAACCGTCCATAATTCTTTTAAGACGAAGTGCCGTTTTTTTATCACTTGAATCTTAATTCTTTATAATTCTTTATATATACCCTTCACCACAGGTGACAAGGGTATATGTATATAAGTTTATCATTCCGTTTGAAATTTCTACAATATTCATTTGCGACCCTACAAAGTATATATATTCTGAGTCCTTATATATAGGGAAGTCGATATAGCCATGTCCGTATGTTGAACTTTTCTCAGCCTCCCGATGTCCTACGGACCCGTTACTGGTATCAAACAATCAGAAATTTCCCCGAGATTCTTGCTATTGAAAATCACCAATATCCGACAATTAACGAGATATAAGCAAACAAATTGTTTTTCCACACAAAAACGAATGATCTATTTGATGATTTCGGATTCCTTTATTATTATGATTTACTTTGAAAAAGTAAAGTGTATTGCATTAGTTTAACTCAAAAAAAAAACACATGTGAAAATTGAATATAGGTTGTAATTTTATCGCAACCTAAGGGCCTAATTATCTGCTTAACATAGTTTTTTGAAGGTAAGAACATTTCTAGGGGGAGTTACGGTACAATTTTGCAAGTTGAAAAATAAGGCGTCTCCTAATGTACATGTATGCATACATAAATATGACTTTTATTATGTAAGTATGTAAATACATACACACATACATAATTATTATCTTCTCTATATCATGGAACTGTGTGCAACTTAGTGTGCGTGTTCTTGCTTCTAATTCAATTAAGCAAAAAATAAAACAAAAAAAATGTTATTTTAAAAAGCAAATGTTAACAAATAAAGAAATTGGAGACTTTAGACTTTATATTGTCATCATTAAAAGTGCAGAGTTAGGTTTCCTTAAGTAATAGAAAACTTTGGTTCTACACACATACATTTATACATGCATACATACATATATACCCTGCAGAAAGTCTATACCTTTGGTACTTTTTACTAGCAAAATAAAAAGTATTGACGCTTTGTTGACAATATCACCAACAAGTCACCAAAATAGTTGACAAAAGTGGTAAGTTGGAGACACTTCATCCCTGGCTTCCTACAGGGTATGTACATATATGTTTATACATACATACATTTGTACATTTGTAAGGACATTAATAGTTTTTTTTGTTTTCTCTTAAAAAAACAGTCGACTCATTTCCTTCTTAAAGTTTTATACATTTTCCAATGTGAACATTTTTCGAGACTTACATACATATATGTGTGTATATTCGAACATACATTTCGTAAACTTTTAGAATCCTTCCCTGCTAATTCGAAAATCTAAGTTAATCGTTATAAACTGTTGATCCCCCAAAAAATTCTGCTTAATTCATAAAAATTTTAATACATTTTGGAACTATTTTGTATTAAGGTACACGGTCTCTAAAAACTATTAAAATTTTAATGGAAAACAATAAAACTTATTATGAAATTCTAATCATGGACCAAATAGCAAATACGGCTGATTTCAGTTAAAGCTGGCTTCCTACTATTCTAAAAGTCGTTAGATTTTCCTTGGATTTTGTAAAAGCAAATTAAAATAATTTTTGGTCTAGTTGTCAGGGAGAAAACTTTCAGAATATATGTAATGGAAAAATCATACGTGTTTTGAAAAATTTTCTAAAAATGATGAGAGACATTCTACTGTCAAATTTCTACTGTAGGATTTTTTTACATTTTATAATATATTGTCCTTACACTATTATATTTTATCGTTTTGTTTTAGTTTCTGACATGTATTAATACTTAGTAAGAAAGTGTGAACCTGGCTTAAGATCGGTCCATGATTATTTAATCTAGTCGCCATAAAAAGTGCACTTAAACGTTGATATATGACTTACGAATATTCGCATTGAAATTTAATTCAACAAAAACAAGTTTCATTTTAATATAACTGTGCCTTTCGATCGGTGATCGGTCCACTAATGATCCTTAGTAGTAGTTCTTTAAAAAGTAATGCAACCGAAAATAATATTAACATTTATAAATTCTTTAAAAAATCCTTTTAACCAAACTTTATAATAAACGTTTTAAATTTGATTCTAGCTTCTGAATAAGGCCAACTTTCTAAGATCACATCGTCGAAATCGCAAATAAAATTTGGCGAAATTTAACAAATAGGTCATATTCGTATGGAGAATGGAATTTTGTAGAATACATGTACATTTTCTAGGTACAAAAAAATATTTCCTAATTTGTAGTCAAATTTTTTTTATTAAAGTTTCCATTTATTATTTCGGTTAAATGTTATACGGTAGTGGATGAAATCTAATTGTAAGTTGTCTAATAACAAAATTTTGTTGTTCAGTAATTTTTTGAAATTTAAAATTCCGTGATTATTTATTATTTGCGAACTGAAAAAGGAAAAAAGATTAATATGTGCAACTTTCACTTAATCCACTAAATATTTAGTCAATAAATTTGCATAAAATTCTTTGAATTGAAAAATCGATGTAAGGAAATTTAATGCATCGTTTTTCTCTCTTATTATGAAAATGTAAGAATTAACGTGTTTGTGTTGCGCGAATGTACGTACATATGTATGTATGTAGGTTAGTGTGCGTTTGTGTGTATGTATGATTATTTTGGAAAATAGAAACTTTTGGAATTTTGCAACCCCTCCTTAAACAAATTAATATATGTATATGTATGTAAGTATGTATGTGAGTAAACATATGTGTGTGTGGTCCACACACAAAGCAACAAGCACGAGGATTTAAAAAGTAATTATTGCGCATGTTTTTAATTTTAACTTTACAAAATGACACACATGCATAACACAAACACATGTTTACTAATACATACATGCTTAATATGTTCTATTTTCATTTGAAGACGAAACTTGGGTAAATCACAGAGTTTTGATATACATACATATGTATGCATGAATGTATGAAGTTACATTTTTTAACATACAGAAAAACACTTTTATATGCATAAGATCGATATTTGACCAGAACGGACAGAGAATATCTATCTCTATCCCCAAATTTTAAAATTGATTGTTTAATACTTTTACTTTTCCAAATAATTCTACACTTCTTTTCTAACAAACTTTTTTATGACTTCAGCTGAATTCACTAATTGTGTCTGAACAAAAATTTTGTCCGGAAATTTTTTTTGTATTGAGTTTCAAAAAGAAATAAAAAATAATTTGTTCGAACAAAATTTTTGTTCAGACACAATGAGTGAATTCAGCTTTCCTATTTCACTTAAAACTTTTTAACAAATCCAAAACAATCGTTTTTTCTATAAATTTTTTTACAGAAGTTTTCGATTTCTACAAACTTTATCATACAATTTTAGATTTTTATTTTAAAAACATTTTCTCAATTTATCAAACATTTGTGAAAAATTTGTTATTTTTTTTTTAATTTTTGAAATTTTTTCAAAAAATTATTTTAGTTTTAATTCTGGCTCTAGTTATATGTATAGGCGACAAGCAGTCACCATACCCTATTTCCTAATAAACTGTGAGTTAAATAGATGATATTTACATCCAACACTAATCACCGATCAAAGAGTGCTGAAGATGAAATCCGTAGCTGGTTTCGAAAATGCATTCCACTCGGCTAGTGTCGGTAAAATTTACTTTTCAAATTATTATTCATTCATTATCACAAAATAAAAAATAAATTTTCATAGAAAATTTAAATGAACTAGAGCCAGAATTAAAACTAAAATAATTGTCTTTTCAAAAAATTTCTATTTATGAAAGAAATTAAAAAATTCTTTTGCTGATATTTTACGATAAGTTATTTACATACATATTTATACAATTTTGCTTAAAATTTCTATATGGCAAATTGTTTAATTAGTTTTTTTTTAATTATTTAAAAAATTGTCAATAGATTTTATATTTATCAATTTTTGTAGTAAATCTTTCATCTAAAGAAAATATTAAACATAAACAAATAAATTGATAATTATAATAAATAAAAAACTTAATTAATTTACTACTTTACAATATACATAGGTATTGAAGATTTTAGATAATTTTACAAAATAGGTAAAAATGTTAAAGACGGTCAAGCCAGACCATAATTTATCCTACGCCATAACACATACATATGTATGTATGTATATAATTCCGTATTATTTAAATTCCGTTATGAGACAAATATAAACAAAAGCATTCTTAGATTGTAGCTGTATAAGGAATACTTAAGTCATAAACCGATTATGAAACAAAAATTTGGTCCTTGGGCAAAAAAAGTTTTGAGCACCAATTTCAATTAAAATATTATATGGAACAATTGCGACCTGAAAATTGATATCAAAGTACGAACGATCGCGAATGTTCTTGTTAACCGTAACCAATACATATAGGTGGGCGAGGAACTTTTTTTGCGTTGCCGTTACAGCACCTAAATAAATTGCCCTGTTTGCTTCGACTCACACTAATTAAAAACTTTTATGCCTTAGCTGCGTCTAAAAACAAAATTAGTTTGTTTAAGATACCAAACAATAGATTTTTTGTTGTAGTTGTTTCTTCCTTAGAGTATCTGCAAGGACAATAAATAAAATCTATTGTCTTTGGTATCTGCATTATCAGCATCAATATTACAATTAAAGAAGACAAATCCTACTTGCCTAGATACCCATACACACAAACAAAGATGAATATAAATTACCATTTGTATACCCTTCTCCACAGGTGACAAGGGTATATATAGGTTTGTCATTTCGTTTGTTATTTCTACAATATTCATTTGCGACCCTATAGAGTATATATATTCTGGATCCTTATAGATAGGGAAGTCGATTTAGCCATGTCCGTCTGTAAGTCTATTGAAATCAACTTTTCTCAGCCTCATGATGTCGTACGGATCCGTTATTGGTATCAAACAATCAATAATTTTTTCCCTGAAATTTTTGCTATTGAAAATCAGCAAAATCCAACAATTAACGAAATATAAGCAAAACAATTTTTTTTTTACACAAAATTGTTACATTTGTGTGTAAGACATGCCTCTAGGGAAATTTAAAAAAAAATTTACTAATTGGTCCAGAATCAGCAAAGATATGGGCGAAAAACCTATGTGGCCTAAAATTAATATCATAAAAAAATCAAGTTTTCTAAGACTTTAAATACTTTTCGGACATATAAACACATACGTACAAACATAAGTATACATATACACACATACATAAATACACGTAGGGAAGGGTATATAAGATTTGACACAGCCGAATATAACGCTCTTACTATTTTTTTTTTTTATTCTAGCGGAAATAGTTTTACACTCGTCGTTGAAATTTTTTTGCATATAATTTTGTTGCTGTTGCTTATTGTTGATTACATAAATTCCAATTCGTTCTCATACACATACACATAATCATAAATACACACATTTGCATTCAGATACATTTTTAGTGAACTAAAGTAAAGAGACTGAAAAAATCTTGTAACTAAGGGGTAGTTTTTGACCTAAAAACCATATTATGCATGTATGTATGTAGGTATGTACATACGTTTGTTCATATTTTCTATTTCTCTGTACTTTTTTTCCATTTATTATGTCTAAAGTATGTTAAACTATGCATTAGAATGGTAATAATAAAATTCGTATAAAGAGACATTCACATGCAGTAAATTTGGAATGGTTTTTTTTTCTGTCAATATCCACTTATTGAAATACATCCAAATACACATTTATATACATAAATATGTATGCATTTACATACATATCAAGGCCCTTCACATATTAGAACAAGATTTAGTGGAACAAAATAAGCTTATTGGCAAGAGAGGCGAATAAAAATGTATTTTTTTGGCCACTTTTTCGCCTCTCTTGCCAATAAGCCAAATTTTGTTCGACTAAATCTTGTTATGGTGTGTGAATGCTTAATAGGGTGTCCCTAAATTCCTATAACACTTAAATATTTGAATTTCCCATATTTTTGCAAAACAACAATTGGCACCTAACGATTTCGTCTTATTAAAAATGGAGCATTTTTTTAGAAATAACTAAAGTTTGACGTTGTATTTATGCAGAATGGTCATGGTAATTTTTTTAAACAGCAAAGCCGTGGAAGTCATTTCATCATTATTCTAAATACTTTGTGATTTGGAAAGGGGAAAACGTAAACAAATTATGGTAGGTTATGTCATACACCACATTTTATAGAATATAAAATTATTATACCTTTCACCAGAGGTGACAAAGTTTGTCATTCCGTTTGTAATTTCTACAATATTCAGTTGCGACCCCATAAATTGTATATATTTTGAATCCTTATAGATAGGGAAGTCGATTGAGCCATGTCCGTCCGTCTGTTTAATCAATTTTTCTCAGCACTCCGATGTCGTACGGACGCGTCAGTAGTACCAAACGATCAGAGATTCTCCTGAGATGTTTGCTATAAAATCGCTTAATAACTGACCGAGATATAAGCCAAAAAAGACGACTACCGTCTGTTGAAATCAAGTTTTCTAAGCCCCCGATGTTGTACGGACGCGTAATTGGTATAAAACAATCAGAAATTAGACATGCCTTTTGAAAAATAAAACAAAATTTTTTTCGAGATATCGGCAAAAATGTTTTTTTTTTTTTTTTAACGAAATACACGTAGTGAATGGTATATAAGATTTGGCACAGCCAAATATAGCGCTCTTATTTGTTTTTTACTTAAAAATTAGTCAGCCCATGGTGCAATTACATATGGTATAGGTGACTTTACTAAATCAGCTCATCATTAGGTAATACTTTCCCAATGTCAACAATGTACATTATAAGCGGTTAGGTGATATACGGGTGTATGCCTTACATGGGAGCTATTGCTGATCATTAAGGTTAAACTTTTGCGAAATTTGTTTTTTCTATGTAACTTATTAGTAGCGGGTTTTTGTGTCGATACAAATGTTTAAATGGGTTTATGAGTGCTTTTTTTGTTTTGGTGTTGGCCTATTATGGAAGCTAGGACCTGTAATAGAACGAATACTTTAATATAAAATAATTCCTTAAATTAATTTGCGTTAATATATTTTATAAGTTACAAACCTTAAGTTCGATTTCGGGGGGACATTCGTGTGGGTTATAGAAGAAATTATGAACCGAATTTTAATTTGCTATGTATGTACATGGTGCAATAAACAAGGTAGACTCATTGCCCCAGCTAATTATTAGCTGAAAACCCCAGTTGTCATGTCAGAGTTCCCAGACTTTTTTTTAGATCTTAATAATATTTTTCAATTTGGCATCCCTAAAAACCCCCAAAATAGCAATTTTTAACCCGAAAATCCCCACAGTTCCTTAAAAATAAAAGCGTATTATTTTAATTAAAAATAGCTTATTTCTTATTCCCAAAAATGCCAACAGTTTCTTAAAAAGTGATAATATGTATACATTTATTTATTTTAATAAATCTATTTGTAGTCAATATTTTTAAAACTAATTTTAATTGTACTTTGAGTTATTATCCTGCAGGAAATGTCGATAGTGAAACAGTACTGATTCACTTTTGACTTTGTCACCAGTATTACTGACCAATTATACACCAGACAATATTCTTTGCCATGTACTTGTCATTGAGAATTCACTAGTGACGTTAGAACTATTGACTAGATAGTTCTTATGGGACCATATGGCGACATTGGAACCAGGTATTTACTAGTTCATTTTAGTCATTTTTGTCTACACTTTTGGTACTTTTTACTAACAAAATAAAAAGTATTGACGCTCTGTTGACAATATTACCAAAAAGTGACCACAATAGTCGACAAAAGTGGTAATTTGGAGACACTTGATCCCACGCTTCCTGCAGGGTAATTTGTATGTACATATGTATTTATATAAAAAGAGTAACATTAAAAACACACAAGAGTAAACAAATTGTGTATCATTTTAAAAACTTCAGAATCAAAGTATTCGGATTCCCTATTTGGGGACAAATACCCAACCTATCTCGTGCACGTTGCTCAAGAAGAACTGGTTTGTTAATTTTTTGTTGATCTTTTGAGTTGGGCATAAAATTAATGATATTATATGGCCGGAATCGAAGGGTATTGATGGTGACGACGCATATTTTTAACAAATGGTGCTACGTGCCATTTAAGTAACGATACCATCGCCTTTTTGCGTAAAAAGTTTCCTGATCGTGTGGTTTTTCGAAGAGGCGATTGCAATTAATTACCGATTGCTGTGACTTAACTACGTGAAAAATAAGGTCTATGGAATTCATGAAGATAGGGCCACAAGCGTGCAAAATAGTGATTACAAATTTAATGAAAAGAATATGATCCTCCAAGCGTTGCCGTGGAGGCCATTTGGCTTAATTTTGTTTTCCATTATTAATGGCACACCCTCCTTTTACAATTACATGAAATCTCTTATTAGAAAACCCTGTACCTTCCATAAAAGGCCTCAATTCCAGACACATTATTGTCAATTATGACAATTGATTTTTTTGACTATTATCTTTCAACATAACAAAACGACCAAGGAATTATGAAATCTTGTATAATTCTAATATCGCTACACATTATTTTGCCGTTTTCAATATCCTCGCCAAGTGATGAC
>NDXZ01069878.1:0-10810 GCA_003055125.1 Paykullia maculata | reverse complement strand
CGGTATAGCCGAATATAACGCTCTTACTAGTTTTTCTTTTCATTTTCTTTTTTGATAAATAAGTAAATATGGATGAACGTTTGTGTATGTTTTGTGTCATGTTCTTGTAATAAAATTGTATATGTATGTATATGTATGTTTATGTGCGCTGGCACCTACATATATCTCTGTGTGTATGTTTGCACATAAATTTTTAAAAATATTTCAAATGAAATTCCCAGTGCAATATTAGTGAATGTGCTGTCGCAGCAAATATCATACAAATAACTGCAAGTCATTTGTAAAAGGAGCAACAACAAAAGTTACATTAATGCAGTCAGTCACACACAGTAACATAAAAATTGTGCAAAACAATAACAAAATACAATTCAGAAAAATAAAATACAGTTTTTCACTTCTTATAATAATTTTCTTTAAAAAAGGTTCTTTTTTAATTTCTTTTTAATAATATTTGCTTTTTCAATTTTGTATAAAGTACAAATTTATAAACTTGATTAGTTTGCTTTCAAGGATAAAGGGCAAAATAAACAGAAAAATAGTGAAATATATTGAAAAATAATCATTTATAAAAAAAAGGAACAAACATAAAATACATATAAGAATTTAGGAAATGTTAAAAAATTAATGTAATGTATATGTTATACATACGTACAGTACCGTGCAACTTTAAGGCAGTTTACATATGTATTTATAATTTTTCATATCAATTTTTTTTAATCATCAAATTTTGTTTTATTTTTTAATAATTTTGTTTATTTTGTATAAAGCTTTTGTTAATTTAAAATTTTCCATGTGCAAAGAATTTACAAATAACACTGAGACCTTAACTTATCACAACTTGTGTTGGACATATTACAATTAAAGGTAAATAAAGGGATGGACAGCTGACACTTAAGGATTAGTTTAAGAAAATCAATACACAAAGAAGCAATCCGTTTTTTATTGTTGAAATATATTTAAAAAAAATAATATAAAGTTTAAAATTTCAAAATTGATTAAACTCCATCAACCATGAATAAAGTAATTGAAATCTTAGAAGGATTTGTTTAGCTGGTAATACTAAAAAGACACGGCATTCAAAACAAAACGTTTGAGTGTTAATATTGAAGAGATGCTTGAAAATGTTGGTTAGAGACCAAGAACATCAATTTGAGGATGTGAACATGAATTGCAACTTTTAAGAAGCTCTTTTTATAATATACATATTTACTGAACATTTGGGTCTCCATGCCTTAAAATATTGACTGCCACAAGAACCTAAGCCAACTGGTCCCATTAGAAAAATCGTTTGACAAACCAAAGCAAAAAAAATCTAAAATTTGTAAGCAGTATATACTTTTAATTGGCATGCAAATGCGCTTCACAGTAAGCACCTATATATTGCCTTTACAAATCTTATTATAATGATATAACCAAGCAAAAATGATATAACCTTTTAACCCATATCGTCCCAGAGAATTTGTTTTCGAATAACTATAAGAAGTTTGGTGGTTCGTAGCTAGTTTGAGATTGAGTTTGTCACAAAATTAAGGACTACTAAGTTTACATTTAAAGCTAACCTCTTACAATATCTAATTTTATAAAAAAAAAGTTGAGTTTTAATTAAAAAAAAGGAAAAAAGCATTTAAAAACGCATGAAATTTACTGTTCGATTAATCGAACACTGGGACGATATAGGTTAATTTTCATACATTGCATACTGGAAGGCTCCACTGTACGGCAGTGAGTAAAAAATTATTAATTTTATAACGAGAACCGAACATGCAAACATAATAAAGGCCAAAATTTCATTCTATATTCACTGCGCTAAAATAAGCGCTTGAAAGAAATGCGCCAAAGTTGGACATCGCAAAAAAATATCATGCCATACGTAAGCAGGGCACATTCGTGAACAAACAGCTCGTTTCGTAAAAAATAATTTTTCGGATTATGACAGACGTGAAAGTATCACTGAACGTATGATTTATACGAACTCTCATCCGTTAACAAAAAGGTGTTCAAGTATATACAATTTTTTTTTTAATTTATTCAAAATATTGGTAAATAAATAAGATTTTATAAGAGTTTTATTATTAATGCATTTGGGACACCTGTTTAATGAAAAATGTGGTAAAAGGTAAAAAATGTTTTTATAAAAAAAAACTACAAAATCTTTGTTGTTTCTGTGCTTTATATATATATATATATATTATATTGATTTGGAGTGAATTTTATTAAAAAAGCCTTTTGTGAATCCATCGCTAGCATTTTTATATGAGGTTCAAATAAAAATAAAATATTTTCATTAACTGTTCAAATCATAATACAATTAATCAGATAACCTCAGTTCGGAGAGGACGTTTTTTATGAATTTTTTTATATGAAGTTTAACAGTTACGATGCTTAGATGAGAAAGAAAATTATTTTTTATGTATGGAGTTTAACAGATATGATGTCAGAAAAAACACTGCTTTCATTATGAGACTACCTGATTAATTGTATTATGGTTCAAATAAAACTAAACTCCTAAAAGTATATTGCGGAAGTTGAAATCAACAAAATATTACGTTTCGTTTGCACTCGTATGTCATAATACCCTTCAGTTCAAACGGTTGAGGTATCACGTAATTTTTCTTCGTATAATTGTCGATACGAACACGAATGTAACAATTTGAGCCTGGGTTTGTAAGTAATATGACCTTAACATTCTCTTACAAACCTGCTTACGGCGAAGAAGTAATGTTTGCTGGAATAATTAACCGCCTTAAAGAGATTTTGAGTTTGGAGCAAAATCATCATAAGCGATTAAGCATATTGTTTCCTTGATGGTTTTATTAATGAAAAAAACTCCCCCTTTAGAAAATGAGGCTGGAGTGACTGTTTTTAATGTTCAATATCATCTTATATCAGCAAAGTGGGTTCTTTTCTCCAATCATGCTTCGACTAAGCGTACACACAAAAAATGGTTCCGAGAATCATTATATGGTTGTGAGAGTCATTATATGATTGTCCAAACTATAAACTTGGTTACGGATAATCATATATATGATGCCCTTAGAATATATGATAACCATAATCAAAGAGCATCATATACATATATGATTATAGTTTATAGTTTGGACAATCATATAATAACTCTCACAACCATATAATGATTCTCGCAACCATATATATGATCATGGTATGGACGTCAAATATGACTACAACCATATTATGATTGTGGCAATCATATACTAATTGCAGTAATCATAGAATTTTAAAATTGTCTGTGATCATATTTCCGTAACCATACTCAACCATGTTTTTTCTTTGCGTGTAGCTAAAAACATTAGTCGATATTGGTTATATTATACCCTACACCAATATATGAATTTATTGGCGATACATTTTATTGCGATTCCGATATTAATCAACCAAAGTTAAAATATATTTTAAACACCTTTATAAAGGGCTTAGGTAATTTTCGAGAGTAGGTATTGGAATCTAGGACCAAGTATTAACTGACCATTAAAAATGTTTGTAACGAGATTCGTATTAAGGTATAACATATTTGTATGAAATGTTCTTAAGAATTAAATCAAACTATTAGCTTTATAAGCATTTAATTTATCTTATGTAGGAGATAGAACTACACTTATTTGTAGTGAACTAAGTTTTTATAAGAATATTTTTAACCGGTGGTTATCAGAAATAGGTTTATTTGGAAGGTTTAAGCAAGAATTAACGGATAACTGCGATTAACACATTTGCGTGAGTAAACCAAACTTGTTTAAACTAGCATAGACCCTAGAAATAATGTCATCTTGAACATCACTTGTCCTACAGGCATTTCATATAAACAAAAAATAATAAATCAATATCAGCCATTTAAGAACGTTCAACACAAAAGAGCAACTATGAAATTTCCTAAAATTTAAATAACAACTAAATAAAATTTCTTTTATCAATTTCAAAAAATATTTTACTTAAAATTCTATTAAGCCAGCTTAAAAAAATTATTTCTTTCTAATGCAATATTTTTTTTATTGTAGTTGCAAGTTCTTTTTAACTATAAATACACAGGATTAGAATATTTTTCTATCTCATTGCATTGTCTGCAAAACAGAGTTAACAAAAATTTACAATGAGTTTTGTACTTTTTCTTTTTGTATTCCTTTTTCTCTTAACTCTTCTTTTGTAAATTGATAAAAAGAAATGTGAAAAAGTTTAATTTAATTTCATTATTCTTAATGCTGCTTTTAAGTTCTTTTACTTTTTTCTTTTTATTATAACATTTTTCTTGCTTTTGTTAAAAAGTTTAGAGTTTATTCAGTTTTCTCTTACATGTTGCAATGATACTCGTCGTAGTGTGGTAGCACTAAATTGCCCTGATAATGGCATGGTTAAATGGATATCAGCGTAGTTTTTTTTGTAAGTTAAAGAAGGAAAGCACCAATAAATTTTGTAAACGAGTTTTCTTATTTATTTAACTTGCAGCAAGTAATTTAAAAAAGAGTGTTGCCAGATAATTTTTTGGAAACATTTTTTATTGTAAAAACGAGTAAAAACTGGTAAAAATTATATTTTGGTATTTGTTTGGGGCACCTTGCAATTACTAAACCAATAAACATAGAAACATAATTTAAATTGCGTTTGCTGATAAAAGTTGAACTTATTTTAGGTCCTTTTTAAAGCAAATAGAGAAAACGGAAAAATGCTCTTAATAGTAAAATACAGGGCCAATTTTGATAAAATTTTAAACAAGAGCTGTTTCAGTTAAAAAAAATTTTACATAAACTTTTAAAAACATAATTCATTAGTTACATTTTTTTGAAATTTTTCTAAGATATAAAATTTAGTATGGCAGCTTTGGTGCTAAAATTTGAAATCAAACAAACAAGCTTAAACTTAGTCGCTTTTACTTACTTTGTAAATGTGATTGTTGTTGCTGATGATGTATATGTTGCTGTTGAATTACTAGTTGCCCTTGTTGCACATTAGCCATGTTTTTTTTACTGAATTTTTATAAAAATCTACTTCGATTTTGCACTGTGTGTGTGTTTGGGTATTTCTAATGTCCTACATTTTTATTTTATTTTCTTTTGACCACCAGTAGCAAGTTTTGTTAGAGAAAAACTAAAAAGTTTTTTCTTTTTCTTCTTTCCTTTTTATGTTTTTCTTCTCTTGAGCTTTATTTTCCAACGTTATTGCATGCAGTGTTTATATATTTTTTTCATGATTTAAACAACAAATTTAAAAAAAATCTTTCTTTTCTTAAAAACCTAAAATTGGTTGTCTTCTAATCGTGATGCTGAGTTGCTTTTGCAAATGCTGCAAAAAAAAAACGATAAAGAAAATATTTTATTAAATTTAATTGTTGCAAAGGAAACTTAGAAAAACATTTTGTTTTATGCTGGTGTGTGGTAAAATATAGTTTTTCTTTTTTTTAGAATTTTTAAACAATATATAGAAATAATTGCAACAAAATTAAAATGTATTCTCTCTTTATCTTTATATATGTATAAAGAAGAAAAAAGGGGAAAAGCGGTAACAAAATACAAACAAAACTTAAAAAACATTATATTTTACTCAAAAAAAAAGCGGACAGATGACTAGTACTTATTTGAATTTCGAGAGATAAGAGGGTAAAATTATATTTTGGTACTTTTTTGAGGCCACTTGCTACTTCTAAACCGATAAATTTAAAAATAAAATTTTAACTGCGATAGTCAGTCCTGCAAAAAAATATGAATACTTTTTGGAAATTCTAACTAAAAGGTATACAAATTTTACCATTTTGATACTTTTTTAAAATACAAAATTTTTGTGAATTTTGTTGGAATTCATGTAAAGGTGGAGTAACCTTCTACTTATATACATCTATTTGAGAAAAAAATTTTGGCAATTGAATAGGGATTAGAAAAGTACCAAATAGGGGAGGAAACGGGAAAATGCGTTTAAACGTAAACTACTTGGCCAATATGAGTAAAATTTGAAACACAGACTCCTTCAGACTTAAAAAGTAGTATGATAAAATACAATTTAAATAACATTAGTATTGGGCTAAAGAAAGAAAACATTTTGGGTAAACAAGAGCAAGAAAGTACTTTTTTAGCTTTTAGTGTGCTTTTTTTGAATTTTTGAGCTTATGAGTCAAGAAATGTGAAATCAGGGCCTATTGATCCCAAAAAAAGGTAGAAAATCAAATAGAGGGCAAAAAACTACTTTTCAACTTTAAAGGTGCTTTTGTACATTTTTTAGTTTAATTGGTTTAAGATAGGAAAACATATATAGTGGACAAAAAGTCCTTTTTAATATATTTTTTTAATTGTTTAAGATTTTAAATCTTGAAATATGAAATTAAGGCCTATTAATACTAACTGAGATAATGAAATCATATAGGGAGGCGAAAAAGTACTTGAAACTTTTAGGGTACTTTTTAAATTTTTTGTGTTTGTGAATCTAGAAATGAGGACCTATTGATTCTGAATGAGATAGGAATTACAAACGGGTCAAAAAGGTACTTTTTTAACATTTGGAGTACTTTTCACATTTTTAAATTTATGAGTCTAGAAACGATAAATTAGTTCTAATTGATCCTAATTAAGATAGAAAATAATATAAAGAGCGAAAAAGTGTTGTTTCATCTTTTAAAGAACTCTTTTAAAATATTTGAGTTTGTGAGTTTAAAAATATGATTTTAGGAACTGTTGACTCAGAATGAGATATGAAACCATATATAGGGACAAAAAGGTACTTTAATTTTGTATGGTTTACTTTCAGTTTAGAAATGTAAAGTTAGGGGTGGCAGACGGTTTCCTAAAAACGTTTAACGGTGATTTTTTCCATTAATGGTTTTATTAACCTAGAAGTGAGAAATTGGGGCCGACTAATCTAGATTTAAATAGGGCACGATGTATATAGAGATGCAATAGAACTTTTTTATTTCTATATTGAACTAAAATACATGAAAGTAGATATAAATTAACCCCAGTCAGATAAGGTGGGTATAATAAGGAACTCAATGGTATAATGAAGGTAAATATAGAATCGTATATTTTCAAAGTATGTCCTAATATATCTTTTAATTTGTATAACAAATGATTAACAGAATTTTAATGTTAAATAAATATTGAAAAATGCGCTAACGAAGTAGCGGGTTAACAGCTAGTATAATAAAAAAGAAAACAAAATAAACAAGCAGTATAAACATTTTATGCACCCTTTACCAATATAGTAGTAGTAGCAGTAGTTATTAAGTAAGAGCTGTATTTAAATTGAAACTGTATTACTTACAATTATGCATGTGTAAGTCTCAAAGTTGTCTGGCGACTAAACAATTACATTTGCTAACTTCATTATTTTCTTTTTCTCAATATTTCAGTATCAGTAACAATATCAGTAATTAAAAAGTGAATAGAGTCACATACATTTCCTAGTAACAACAATAATTGTTGTCTAATTTTAAATCAATCAAGACAGAAGTTTTATTTTTAAATTTAATTAAATCGTTATTTATTTTTTCTTCGGCACTTTAGCAAAGTGGTCATCCATTAGGATTTGGCTTTCCACAAAAATATTTTTATTTTTGCTTTCTTACTTGTATAAAGCAGAAATTTAATAACTATTTTAGCTTTTTTAACTGTTTTTTTTTTCGGTAAACCATTTTTTTTTTTTTTTGGTTCATTAGTGGCTTTTCTTGCCTTCTCTTTTTTATTTCATTCTTACGGGTGTTTTAAAGTCATTTATGTTTTTTTCCCCAGTTATTACTTTCTTAAAGATGTTAATCAGATTTCGCCTTTAATTGCATGTTTAAAATAAACTTCAATTTAAATTAACGCAATGATTTCTGTAGAACACAATTTCCGTTTTGCTTTTTCATGTAATAACTACTTTAAATGTTTTGCCTTAAAGCTCTGTAGGTGTATGAGCGATAATAATTTTCGTTATCTTTCTGCCCTTTAGGCCTAAAAGTTCCAAATTGTTTTCTTGGCAGGAGGAAAACATGAAGAATTATTAAGAAAGTCTTAACGAAATTAAAATGGCTGACATAATATCAAAGAAAGGGGGATATAAAACGTAAGTAAAAGCAAAAAGAAAAAGTAAAATTAAAATGAAAACCACAAGGGTTAATTTCAGCTTAAGTCTAAATTGACATGGTAACAAAAAAGTTTACTTTATATTTTGTTTTAGGGTCAAAATCTATTAAATGATTGTAAAAGTTTTATTGAGTATTGGATTAAATTCCAGATAGACGAAATTAATTACCAATTAATCCCTTTTGTTTTAAATGAGAGTTTTGCACCGTTAACGTGATTAGCGTGAATTGCCTGTATCATGCGTGATCAAGAACAATCGTGATTAAATATTTGTTAAACAAAATTTGCCAGAGTTATTTTGTTTTGTTCGAATTTGCAAGAGAATCATTATCCTATTAGTAATTTAAGTGCAACTTTTATATTTTTATTTTTATATTTTGCTTTTCAGCTTGAATATAAAGTTGTTATGAAACTTTTCTCTTTACAAGCAAAATTTAAAAAAAATTGATATTCCGGTTTGAAAATTATATTGTGAGTTTGAAAATTAGAATGAACTCACAACAGAAATGTTTAAGCCGACGTATTAAACTTAATAACTTTATAATTGTTTTTCCTATAATAGCGCACAGCGGATGGGCGAAATATTGAAAAGAAAAATTAAAATAAAAATTATTTTTTTTGACATTATTGTTTTAAATTTTATGGTTTGTTGTTAGATTACAAGCTGTCTATATGCTGCATTCATCAGTATAGATCATCAGTAGACTTTGAAATTTATTACTTGAAAAAATTCTAAAATGCTGTATGTATAAATAAAAGTTCAAATGAGAACTTTTTCAAATCCAAAAAAACATTCAAAAATTTCTTCAAGAAACCAACAAACAATTTTCCATGTGAATGTGTTTTGTTTTTCTTTTTCCCTTATACAATCGGCTAGCCTTTGGTTAACACTAAATGTATATGTAAGGGCAACTGAAAAACAAACCTCTTTATTTAATAGCAAGAAAATATTTATTTGTCGTATTGACATTATTGTTTTAAATTTTATGGTTTGTTGTTAGATCAGTAGACTTTGAAATTTATTACATACAACATTTTTGAATTTTTTCAAGTAATAATTTTTAAAGTCTACTGATGATCTGGTCTAAGCAACCAGTGAAATGCAGCATATAGACAGCTTGTAATCTAACAACAAACCATAATATTTTTTATATTTATTATTAAAATTCAATTTCTTATTTGTATTTTATTTTGTTTACAACAAACTTTTCAATTATTATTTAAGGTTTAACTAAAACCACTTTTTATTTCCAAAAATAAACCATAATCTAAAACGTTTGTGTTTTTCCTCAAAAAGAAACCAGAAACTATCATTTAAGGTTCTCTTTTAATTTTCCTTCATTTTCTTACGTTTCTCACTCAACATTATGGTTTATTTTCTGTTAATACAAGTAAATGATTAAATATAAACTCTTGTATAAAGGAAAATGCTTAATGCTGGTGTTAACCTTAATATTGCGGTTTAAGAAATTTACTACTTTTGTGTAGTCGGTTTCTTGTCTTATTAAACAAAACTTAATAAAATAATAATAAAGTAATTATTTTTATTAGAAAAGTATAAATAAACAATGTATGTATATACATATGTAAGTAGTGTGTAGGTGCGTTTGGATGACTGTTACTTTAAGAGCATATACTTGATACACACATACATGTGTCTATGCGTGTTTTATGAATGTATTAATTTCAAATAAGCATTGCACACAGACTTCTAGACAATTGTAAGTTGTTACGTCATAACGTTATTAATAAATTAAATAAAATCGTACAACAAAAGATATCACAAACAAAGGGTAGTTCAAAAAAAAAATGACAGTTAACAAAAAGTGGAAATTGAAACGAAGTTAAGCAATCACTCGTATTTGTGTATTGAAAAAACACGACTTGACTTACGAAGGATCATCTAAGCTGCAATGCATTAAATAAATTATGTGCTGGAATATAATTACAATCTTAAGACTAAAAGGAAGTGGCAAAGATACTTTATTAGAAACGTATATATAAAGTAGTAACGTGACTGATTGATTCATCATCGCATAGCCTAAACGCATAAAGCTAAAAAAAAAAATAGATATGTACATATTATGGTACTTTTTTGAAGCCGTTATAACTACTAAACCAATAAACATATAGACATAATTGAAACTACGTTCGTCAATTCTCTAAAAATAAAGAAAACTTTTTCGGTACTTTTTTGAAATTCAAACGTTTAGGGATAAAAACGGGAAAAAGTGTTAATGAGTAAAAACCGGTCCGATTGAAATAAAATGTAGGTGGTAGAAAAAGGAAGCTTTTAGTAACCAGTTTGGGGTAGCGAAGCAGACCAGGTCCATGCTAGTTATACCTTTCACCACAGGTGTTATTCCGTTTGTAATTTCTACAATATTCATTTGCGACCCTATAAAGTCTATATAATCTGGGTCCGTATTGATAGGGAAGCAGTCAATTTAGCCATGTCCGTCTGTCCGTCTGTAAATCTGTTGAAATCAACTTTTCTCAGCCCCCCAATGTCTTAAGGACACGTTTCTAGTATCAAACACTCAGAAATTTTCCCGGGATTCTTGCTATTGAAAATCACTAAAATCTGACAATTACCGAAATATAAGCAACATTTTTTATTTTTTTATATAAAAACTATTATATTTTTGTGTAAGAAATGCCTTCTGGGAAAATTCCAAAGAAAAAATTTTCGAGACACATATAAGCAAAAAAAATGTTGTTTTTATACCCTTCACCTAAGGTGATAAGGGTAT
>NDXZ01069842.1:0-12900 GCA_003055125.1 Paykullia maculata | reverse complement strand
AGTCATAAGCCACCTTTTCATAGGCCGGGTCACATATTGTAATTATATGCACCAATATTTTTACGTCCTGGAACCACTGACTTATTCTACTAAAGTTTTTTGGAACAAATATCCTACATCGACTGATTTACAGAGGCTTGAATTTAAGAGATAAAAGTTAAGACAAATTTCTATTTATTGCATCTATTTTTTAAAGGTCATTTTTTTCCATAGCTTAAAAAAGATGTAAAGGAGTGTGTAAATTTTGAACTATTTTCGTAATGAAGTGTGTAAAGGCTAGACAGAAAATATTTTTAATCATTTATTTTATAAATATAAAAAGGCTCTTGAAAAAAAAACTCGAAAGAAAAAGAAGTGCTCAAACATAGTGCAAAGTTCTCTACTGTGAATCGAATTTACCATCATCAGAATGCCTCTAATATTACTACCGGTCTATAGAGCATAACTACAACAAATTATTATAACCTTAGCCTTAAAAAAAAGAAAAACAAAATGATTTTGCAGAATCTTATAATATATTTTTTTTGCCTCTGCAGACTCGTCTGTATGTGTTTCTTCGATCTCTTTTGTTATTATGAATGCACGTTTTTTTCTTTTGTGTAGATACAATAAAGCAAGTTCGTTTGACTAAAATATCACACTTATAAAAAGAATTTATGATGATGGTAAAAGGTAAGGCTTTCCTTTTGTTTGTATTGTTTAAAGCATACTCAATTGCTACCACTACAGATACAATAACTTATTTACAAATCTAAATAGTGTAATGACTTGACTATCTAACAATTTGCCACCAACTACAAACAATTTCAAATTGTTCTCTTTCCTTCTTTTTTGACTTTAGTATTTTTGCCATTCGTACTATTGGCATTTGGCCAAAAGTTAAAATTTTTCAATAGAACTACAAGCGTTTATTGTTTTAAATGTGTTAATGTTTTATTGTTGTTTATTCTCATCAATGCATGAATGTGAGTTTCAACAAATACCCAGCGATTCGGATGAATATTACATCTTAGTAAAAAAAAAGTGTTACTTTGGTTTATCGGTTTTTGAAAAGTTATTAAATTGATGTTTCTTTTAATAAATGAGTAATTAAGAAGGTAGCTGTGATATTTATTTTCAAAGCTAGACAGATAAACCGTTATACTGCTGTAAAATTTCAGACCAACAGTCTGTCAATATTTTAATTGAAAAAATTGTAGGAACAGCTCTATATAATGTTGTCAGTATAATCTATTGGTACTTAGGTTAGAATCATAAGGGTATTGGTGACTAAAAACACCACTTCCACTCGGAGACACAAAGGGTTCATTGTGATATGGATCCCTAAGTAAAATGAAATATTTTATACGATCCTAAAGTAGATGCGATATATCAACAGATAATAAACTCGACTGGAAACAAAACCATTTACTCCAGACTGGACAACAGCACTTTCTAAAATGTTGCAATTAAGGATACGATACAAATTATAAAAACAGCAGAATCGATTTGGTCTTGGAGTAAAACCGTCACAATCAAACCGGCACATTTAATCACATTATAGGAAAGTCCAGAAGCTTCACCTCCAATGATATGTTGCACCGCTCTGAAATTTTCACGAAAAGACAAAAATCTTGGCGTGCAGCTTCAAATCCATGATGGAAACGTAATGCTGAGATAAGAATGAGTAAAAGACATATTATTTTTTAATGTTCTGTAATTGTAAGGCACAATAGAATTTTCGACAGAAATTGCTAATTAAAAACATAAGAGAATGACGCATAGGGCTCCTTAGATTAAAAGAAAGAAAATATGTTTTTATGGTAGAAACTCGTCAACCTAAGAGAGTATAAAAAATGTTAGTGCGAATATTTGTTAAACTTTAAAGTTAAAAAAATATATAAATTAATTACAACATAAAAAGAGTTAAACACACTAACAGAGTGGTATAAGAATAGGTTACATGTCATAACAAAAACTGTAGAAAAGCTATGTTTTATCCTCCCAGAGTTATATATCACTGGTTATTTACATTGACCACTATATTTTAAAATCTATCAGAAGTATTTTTAAGATTTTTTTTTTTACTTTATTTAATAAGAAATCCATTAAAAATTTTCGTTCAAATAGTCCCCCATCAAAAAACAAGTTACTACTGTAACAAATAATAAAAATTATTTCCGAAGTAGCGGCTAGAACTGTAGGGTTCCATTCATTTTTCATATTAAGCTTTTCGAGTGTATCTATAAGTAAATTGTTTATTTTGTTTGTTTAAGTATTATACGATATTTAGTCTATTGTATACTGTTATTTGCAATAGTTTTTGTATGTGTATGTGTGTGTGCGTTTAAAACACAAATCGACACAATGTGCAGGCGTGTCTTTTTGACCTAATTTTAGGCAAAAAAAATGGGTAAAATCAAGTTCGTAAAGTTGCCAAAAAGAAAATCTTTTTTTTCTCGTTGTCTGTTTGTTTTCAATTTATTGGGTCACCATTGTGTTGCTTTCAGCATATTGTTTACAATTATGCTAAATAATTTTTCTCGCCCTGTTTGTAAACCAAACGTTGTAAATAATTTTACGCGAAGTGTTGTTTAACAAACTGTGGGATAAAATTCAAAATAATACTTAATGAGATACGAGAGATAATTAAAATTATTTTAAATGAAAATTAATTATATGAAATTTCGTAGTATAAATTGTGTTTTTGTTTGAAAACAAAATGAAACACCGATTTTGTCTTTTTTTTTAAGTAAAACAGGACACTTCAAAGACATAAGGTTTCTGGTTTTAGGGTTTCGCACCCAAAAGCCGATGTAGGCTACATATTTCCAAATCCACCTTTTTTCTATAAATCATAATTAATTTTTATATTTTTATATATATATTTTTAACCTCGATAACATTTTTAGTTTTTTGGAAAAGAACGAAAAGTGCAGTTTTTCAATATCAATTTATTATTAATTTGCATTGATTGAATCAAAGTATTGCAATATCTTATTACAATTTTTACAATATTTTTTTTTGTTGTGTAGTACTTAAAAAAAACACTAATGATAAATATAACTTGCAGCTGAAAAACAATCATTTTGTTTGATTTTAATAAAATAATATTTTAATTAAATTTAGTTTACTTCGACTAAATTTAATTAAAAGTCAAAATATTTCTATAATAACTTGTTATTGTTATCAATGAGATGAAACACAATTTTTGAAATAAATAAATAATAATATTTAATAAACAAAGATAGAAATGCAAAAATTTTGATTTGATTTGATGTAGATACAGACACGACGAACCCTACTGGTAATTATCATCAGTAGCGTGTTTTACTTACCTCCCATAAAAAAATTGTATAATAAAAATTGACATTAACGTTTGCAACAGACCTAACATATATACAAACATATAAATGAATCTACCAATTTTCTGGATTATTTGTTTATTACTGGTTCTATAAGGATTACCTTAAAAAATAATTCTAAAGATTAAAAATACGTTAGAAATATCAGTTAATATCGAAACAAAACACAAATTTATTTACAAAATTTCAATCATACAATTATACAAAATTTTTTTTCCTAAGTCTTTAAGTATGAAAAGTGTAACAAATGCAATAACAAATTTTTATTATTACATTATTTACAAATGTACATGCTGTAACATAAACACACAGATATGAATTTTGATTTTGGTTTAACGTCGATTACAATATTAAAATTTAAAAAAAAAATGGATTTAAATGAAATATTATTAATTTATAATATCAAAAGGATACGCTTTGATCAATACAAATAAAAAAACAAATACACATTGCTTGTCACACACAATGTGAAATATATTAATTGTTACAAATGTCTGTAATGAAGTGGTTGGATAGTTGCTCATTCGCACGTTACTCAAACGTTCCGGTGTTCTATTATTTAATTGTAGTTGAAAAACGTTTACAAAGTGGTTTTGCGGTTTGTGTATGTAATTATAATTAATAATATTTTAGTGCTCAAAATATAATAGTTGTTACTTTTGACATTTTTACTTGACACACGAAAACAAAAAAAATGTGTTCTTAAAAGGTCAATTATTTAATAACAAAAATATAAAATGACGTCAAATTATATGGCAGTATCACAAAATATTTGCAGTTTATTTAAAAGCTTTCTAAAGGATAAATTATTTATTATATTATTCTAGTTTTTTGACCTTTTTGATATTATTTTCACAAACTATTTACTCAAGCTTAAGGTCTGTTTTTAATATAAAAATCGTTTTTATTTATATTTTTTCAATATTTCGCCACTCCGTTGTGTGGCATCTTTAGGAATTTTTAGTTTATAATTGGTTTTAATATTAGATATTACAAATTGAAAAAAATTATAGTTTGAAAAATAAATTCAAACAACAATTGAAAATGTAAAAAAAATTTTAACATACATACATATTTCAAAAAACATTTTTCATTTCATTTTTAATTTTTTTCTTTGTTTAAAACTGATACATTTTCAAAGTTAGGATAGTGATCTAATTCAGAACAATGAGAAGATAATGCTGTTCTCTGTAAATTAATACCCCTATATCTTTGGTCTGATTTATGTCCAGCTATCCTTGTCTTTAGTTTATTTTTCGTCGTACCTATATATACTTTATTACAATCCTCTGTATCATTTCCCTTACGAGGTATCTTATATACTATAGAATTTATTATAAATTAAAATTGATATTTTTTTTATTTCCTGATGAAAAAAATCTGTTTTATGTTGAAAATAAAACAACATTTTTCTATAGGTTGCGATGTCTCTATGCTAATAAATTAGTTCACTATTAGTAAGAAATCTTTTACAAACTATTAATAAAAAATAAAAGTAACTTTTTTATTTACCGAAAACTTTCAACTTTTCTAGCCAGGTTGGCTACAGTAATGTATTTGTATTATATCTATATTACTTTTCTTTAGTATATTTTTATATCTTTATTTCTGTGTAAGCCTTTTATGATTTAGTATTTTTTTTTGTTACAAAAACAACAACAATTTGTCTATAACCATAAAAAGTATTTTTGTATTTTTAAGCATGTCTTTGAGACTGAAGTAAGTACATTATTGGAAAATTGGCTTACGTGTAGGCTAAAGATGATTACCAAATCGTTGTTACGTGTTCTATCGCTTGCAAAAATATTAAAGTTAAGCGTTAACATAACAATAAATTTTAGGTTATTTAAGAAAGGTTTCGGTAGAAAAAAATCGTAAACATATTAATAGGCTTTAATTTATTTAAAGTCAATTTTGTTTTTTGTTTCTTTTGATTTTGATTTTTTAAGTTTACGATTTGTTATACAAAATTGATCAAACACTTTTACAACAATTCCACGATTGCTAAAAATTTAATATTTAAAGATATCCTTAAATTTTCAAAAATAAAACTTGTTCCTTGTATGTACTTACGTACATATGCATTTCTCAATAATGTTTTAACCAGAAATCGTTGAAAAACCCGCATTTGAAAATTGTCACAAGCAACAACATATACGAAACAGACCTCAAAAGTAAATAATAACTGTAACTAATGCTACTGCAACCATAGCAACTTGCTCCCACAACTATTTTGCACCAAAATTATATAGTTATTGACTGGTGTGTTTATGAAAAATGAACTAAGTACCAGTAAATGAAGTAAACTTCTACATGCAATTACATTCATGCAGACATACAGTTTACACGCCTCGATACATGCCAAGAAATATAAGTTTGGCCAAAAGACATACAATCTTTAACTGTAAGATACTGCAACAATGAGTATTTTGTTCTGTTTCACATTGCCCTCGTATTCTAACTCATGTTGCAGGAGGACGACTTCAACTGCAGCAAACACTAATGATTGCTTGTTATATTTAGTTACTTACTAGTTACTCACACTACTACTCAACGACGCAATGCATACAAGTATTTTCAATATCTCAAATAGTAGAAAAATATCGAATAGAGTGCAGGTGTATTGCAACAGCATATGAATAAACATAAAAGTTACAAAGAAGTAAAAGGAAAAGAAAGAAAGAAATTGGCTTCTGTAGGTGGCCCACAAAATATCAATTTATATATGAAGATGTGTGTATCTGTAGTTTATAGACACAAGAACACGTTCAAGGCATAAATGTACAACACGAACTGAAAAACTGCATGCGTACGTGTTTAACTCTTTGACTATACTCGTGCACAAATACATAAAAAAAAAGAGAAAAAGAACAGACTTTCTAACTGAAATAAGTGTGTGACTTTAAAATTGGTAACACAGTTGGGTAAATAATTACATTAAGGCAGGCGGTTAAAGTCAAAGAATTAATGGTTTTAACCAAATATAATTTTCTAAATAACTGTTCAAAAAACTTTTAATACATTCCTCTAATTGTGATCATTAAATTTCAATTCAAAAGAGCTTTTTTTAAGCAAATGTTTTATAACAATTTTGCTTTATTAAGCCTCAAAAAAATTGGATTAATAACAATATGTAAGTCCGTTCAAGCCCAACCAAACCTCAAATTTTGTAGCCAGATCTCTGATCCTTCAAAACTATTTTGCAGTGAATTTAATCTCAATACCAATACTTTAAGTGTCTTATGAACTTCTAAAAGGCCAACCTTAATAAAAGCGTTGCGTTAACTGGCGCTTATTGCTGACGCTGAAGTGACCTGTCTAAATAAAAGTGCTAAAATTGTGTCAGTAATGTTAACTTAACCTTTAAACAGAATAAAAACAAATAGGAATGAAATAGTAAAAAAATCGCTAGATTTGAAGTAAAAATATCCCAAATTTAAAGTAAAAATAGCTAAAAGGGCATTAATTTTTTAATAATAACAAAATTTAACGCGCTGTAAATATCAGATTTTCCAATTGCAAAGCGTTGACGCCTCGCTATTTCGGTTTGTTTTATACAATTTGTATTGGCATGAGAATTTTTGACAGCTAGACAATGCTTAGCGCGCTGATTTAGGTTTGGCTTTATTAAAGGGCTTTTGAGAATGCGCTAGGCCTTGTTATTGACCGATTTCTACGATATTCAACATTTACAGTTTCTACATTAGCAACTGTTTTTGTTGAATATTCTTTTATACAGAGATACGTCTTAAAGTTTAACTAAGCGAAATCATTAAACATTTGCAAGATTTGTTCTTAGGTTAAACAAATTCAATTTATTTAATTTTCATTAAATATATTAGTGTTTAAAATTGCGACTTGAACTTTAATTGCAAAATTTACATGGACAGACGGATGGACGAATTTTCCTTGTTTAACTGACAAAGTGATTCTAGCCCATTCGGTGTAACACATGTCAGCAACGCATTATACACTTATGATTGGTATTATAAATATTACCTTTTTGCTAAAGACTTTATTACTTTATCCTAAAAATCTGAATACAAATAAATTTTGTAAAGTTATTTTGTGCTATTATTATGACTGACACTATACATTCTGTTTATCCGTATAAGAGTGTTTTTGTGTGTATGTTTTTTAAACAGCGTGTGCATATATTTACATACATAAATATGTATGTAGTATATTTATACAGCTACTTAACTTTGGCAAGTTTAAGTTTAAATTGTATAAAAGTTCGTTGAACACACATAAACTAAAACTCTGGAAAGAAATGACAGACAAAAAAACTCCACACAATCATACATAGACACACTTACTAACATACATGCATACAAATACCTACTTTCATGTATGTATGTATGTATATAAAATACAAATGCAGGCTTCTAACACTATCAACAAAAAATTTTTTAAACGAATACAAGCGTAATCACACAACTTTAAATATAAGTTTAAGTCACAGACACAGCCACAAGTATACAAACACATACACAAATTCATGTTCCTTGTTACAGACCAACATTTTTGACTTTAAACTGACGACAGTAGCACTTCAACGGAAGTGCGGTGCATATAAACATTTGCAAATATGAATGGTATGCAACGCAAAATAAAAAAAGAAATAAAAACTCAAAAATGGCAACAATAAAAAATTCAGGTACAAAGTACAGTGGGGAAATATAAGGGAAAAGCGAAATTTTTACAAATAGATTATTTTATACACATCTATTCTTCGCTTGGTAAGTTTTTTAAATAAATTGTCATTTGAAACAATTTCGAAGCTAAAAAGTAAAAGTTTTTATTAAAAAAGTTTAAAAAAAATTATTTTTAAATAATGTTTCGTCTTTTCTTAAAAAAGGATTTTTTCAAAAATTTTAATTGAGAACTTTCTTAGTTTTAAAATAATTAAAAACTAGAATCTAAACTTTTCATATTAGGTTTTTAAATTGGTTTTTTTTTTTTGTTTTTCGGAAGAAAAGTTTTCGAACCTGTAATATTTTGTTAATCAAAAATTTTTGTGTTCTATATTAGCAAACTTTTCAATATTTTTTGATAATAAATTGATAATAAATAAAAACATTTTTGAAATCCAAAACTTTTTAAAAATTTTCTTTAAATTGGAAACTTTTATTAAAAGTTCTTTTCTCTGACCAAATGTTTCTAAATCCCTTTTTTAAAGTTGGGTTCTACCACATAATATTCTAATGTGCAACTATTTAACCCACTGTGCTGCGTTAAGTATATCAAAATATATATGAACTCGTTATTTTCACTCACATGCACCGACATATAATAACAGTAAATGATCGAACTTTTTTTTCATGTTCATTTTGTGTTGACTGCTTTTGTTGTTGCTGTTACGTTACTTCGTACACCTTTCTGCATTGAAACAAACTTTAGTCTAGTTAATACATATTTTGTATATATATAAATATTTATGAATGTATGTATGTGTGTGTGTGTGTTAGTATTAAAATTCTTACTCCTGCCGTGTCCTCCTCGTAAGCAACTTAATTTATTAATAACGGAAACTTCTACGTTCATGTTTATGTACATGTCGGTATACGAATACTAACTGCCGTAAGTAACATAGCGAAAACAAGTGCACACTCACACATACAAACACATGCAAAATAATGTGCATTTTTAGTTGTTTTTTTTTTCTTTATTTAAAGGAATTCCTTCGCAATGATTTTAAAGAAATTCTTGTTGTTGTTGAGGGTGCGCGTGTTTGTTGAGTTCTTTTCAACAAAATTCATTTGATAAAAAAAAAAAACATTTTTAAAAATAAGTTAAACACTCATATGCGATTTTCTGTGTGTGTGCCTGTTTGTTTTTCTTGCTAATAAATAAATATTATTTTACATGTGTGTTTTTTTAACGGTATGCACATGCATAATATATATGTATGTGAGTAAATTCATGTGTTTGTTTCTGATATGTAACGGTTAAGTGATTTCCATGAATAATATATTTTTTTTATGTTTAACACAACTCCATCCTGTAAATAACTAATTAAATAAAATTAAATTACTATAGAAAACAAATGTTATGAAATGAATTTATAAAATCTTTAGGGAAATTATAAAATCCAGAAGAACATATTTGCTGAAAATCATTATCAATGAGTATGTCCTTAAAAAAGCTAAAATCTATTAAAACTGTTAATGTTTTGTTTCTAAATATGTTATGCCATTCTTAAAAAACATTTTAGTTTCCATTTAAAAATTGTCGTAGGTTTCAAACATATTTTTATTATACAGCACTAGAAATACTTTTAATATTTAAGAACGAAACGTGTCATATTTCAAAAATATTTGAACCCCAACAAGAAAAAAAATCTTTAAATAAAGAAAAAAAACATAAACCAATGACCAGTCATTTCATCCTCATCTCGATGTAACATCTGTTCATACATTACAATGCAATATTGTTGTGTAGACTTTTGGGTCTTAATGTCTAAAAACAATTTACACAACAATGCGCCGCACTGCACTAAAGTGAAATACCAATACATACAATTCAGATGACATTTTTTGTGTTAAGGCATTTATTCAGTTGACTGTTTTTATGGTGTGTAATATTTATAACTCAAAAGCACACAAAAAAATCCAATAACTTATACGACAGCGTTTGCAAAACTTTGAAAAAAAGTGGCCTTAGCTCGTATACCAGTCGCTGTATGTTATATATATTAGTTTTAGATTTCAATTGAGTCTTATATTTTTGTTGGTTTTTAACTGTATATCACTAAAATTTGGCTGTTTAAAAATGCTGACATTATTCCTTTACACCCCTTAATGTATTGCTGCTATCAGTAGAACTTTTTATTTTTTATCATGTTTTTTTCTATTAAACAAACTGCTTTATAATGTTATAAGTACTTCTTAGTCCAGCAGGATTTGAAAGCATTTTTTTATTGCTTACCCTGTGATCTTTAATTGTAAAAATTGGGAAAACCCTTAATAAAATATGTTAAGAAATTCTGTCATGTAGGGAGAATTTGCACAAGCGGCTCCTACAAACAGCTTACAAACTGACACAATATTAATGTTTTTCAAATGGCAAGTGACTTGACATAAGCGTCACATGGCTCAAATACACAACAAGTACTCGTAGTGCAGGCTGAGATTCAAGGATGTTGAAATGATTTTTATTTATGGGCAACAATTACAGCTGCAAACAATAACAAAATGTTTTACATTTGAAATAATAAAAGAGAATCAGAGACAGAGATTTAAAATCGCAAAGATTTTTCAAAATATCACACAATTATAAGTAATTGAAACAATTACTTGTGTACACTTGTGCATATTTGTACATACATATCTTTTTTTTAGTAATTTAGTCCTGTCAAATGCATAAACAAATTCATATGTATACAAATACATACATACATATACACTAACATACGAGCATAAATAAGGAGTTTATTTCTATACATATTATTACAAAATATAATACAGAGACTAACAACAATTTTTAGAAAGCCAGTGTTTGTTCTTACTTATACAATTAATATTTTGTATTAATAGAATATTTAATTAGTTTAAATGAAATTTATTAATTCATTTGTTTTTGTGTCAATTGGGATAAAAGTATTAGTAACTACTTGGAAACAAAAACAAATATATTATTTGATTATTTCCCAAAGTCTTAAGAAATTTTAAACTGTAGAAAACATCTTAAAGTCATGCTGAGGTAAAACCAATTTTATGAGAAATGCAGGAAAATAGACAAATATTTAAAACTAACTAAGAAATTTAACTTTAAAGTGAAAATAAATATGTAAGTATTAAAAGGCTAGAGAATATTAAATAATAAATGGCTACTCTTTATTAAAATTCAATTAAATATTATTTTTGCTTTACAATAATATGTGGCAGTGATGCCAATTCGAAATCTATCTTGGTTATAAATATGGTTTTAAAAGTTAGTAGCATGCTGTTATTGCATTTTGAAAAGGAATTTTATTTAATTTTTTTTATATATTAGAAGTTTAACAATTCAAAATTGTTAGAAACGAGAGGGAATATAAGATTTTTTGAAATTTGGAAATGATCCCCTGGACCTGGTAAGGTCCTCATGTGCTTGGAACATGATTAGTTGTGTTTCTCGAGAGCGTTATATTATAAAGTGGGTAAGTCTGCCACTTATATTTTTCGAGTGTTTAGTTCCAATTCACATTACGATAGATAATAAGTATTTCCTTTTTTATTTCCTTCTTTGAACTTTTTTTTGGCGTTCACACTGCACATGTCTATATTACTTAATTTGTTGTACTTTTTGTTTGAAATTATACACAAAATTGTTGTTTTACTTTTTACGAATGGCAAAACAGAACAGCTTTCAAGTACAAACAAGTCTGTACTGCTTTTATTCCTTTCTCTTTCTTCGCACAAAAAAAATAAATTTAAAAATAAGACTTGCATAGTCTTAATAGGGACTTAAGAGGCATTTCGTAATTTATTATTATTTTTTTTCCTTTTAACACTGTGTGACAGTGAAATCAAAAATTGTCCTTCAAAAAATGGTGTTTTTCGCAAAAAAGGTAATTTTTGCTTATATAAGTCGTCTAAACATGTACAGATCGTATATGCACTATGAAAGTCAAAAGTGACTAATCACCAGTGAAGTATTCTGTTTCTCTAAGATAATGAAAATAAAAAATAAATACATATGTATATTTATAAATATTGTTTCAAAAACAGATCCAAGATTTTTGTCAATTTCAGATTTTTTGGTGGAGGAAAACATCAAAAAAATTTGGAGGAAAAAATAATCAGGAGTTGGCGGAGAAAAGTATTCAATGCACTGTTAAGCACGGTGGCGGCTCCGTTATGGTGTGGGGGTGTTTTGGGGCATCTGGAGTTCAAGAGCTTGACTTTTTAACACGACAATGAGTGCTCAAGGCTATATACAAATCTAAGCAAAAAATGTTCCAACAAGCGTCGCTAAATGGGATTTGCCTGGACATTGGATCTTTCAACAAGACAATGGCCACAAGCATATATCCCGTTTAGCAAAATAATGGCTGGTATACCAAACTCCAAGCCAACTTTGTCATTCACCACATTCCCCAGATCTTAATCCTATTGAGAATATTTAGGATTATTTAGACTGAAAGATCCATAAACGGAACATAGAAGAGGAAGCTGTAAGAGATTAATGGACCAAAATTCCAACCGAGTACACCAAAAAATGTGTAAAAAAAGCCAAGAGAGACCAAACAATATATTAATTTCCAAAAAAATAAGAATTTTATGAATTTATGTTTAGTTTTTATGTAGGTGTATATTAATTTTTAGGCCTTATTTTTTGACATTTTTATTTAAAAGTGTAAAAAAATAATGGGTAGTAAACTTTAATTATTTGTTATATTTTACCGTTAAAAATAATGAATAAACATTTTTGGTTTTGAAAGAAAATCTATATAAATATAATTTTTTATTTTCATTACCTTAGAGAAACGAAATACTTCACTGGCGTTTACTCACTTTTGACTCTCATATAGGGTTTTTTCCCGGGAATTTCATTAATATTATTTCCCGCT
>NDXZ01069804.1:0-17158 GCA_003055125.1 Paykullia maculata | reverse complement strand
ATAATGCCGATTCGTCTGCATTATAAATTTGATCGTAAGACAGGCCTAGCTCTTTATTTTGGCTTGTTTTCGAAAGGGATTACAAGTTCAGGTCTAGAAGATAACTTTTCTCCACTTTTTTTATAAAACGCACACCATAACGTTTCTTATATCGTTGCATTCATCCATCATTCGCACTAAAATTGCTTTGAATTTCTTTAATTTTTTCTTTAACCATTAATCCATTGACAGGATTATTTTTTTTATCTCTGTTGGAGAAACCAACTGTACGATGTTTTTTTCATTTTAGGAAGTTTAGAACACTCCAAAGTTTTTCGCATTCCAGGTCCAGAAAATGTATTGTTAACACATTTTAAAATTATCTCCTTTTTTTTTGATAGCGCAAATTGTGGACTTTGCAACACTGTACTGCATTGCTAGTTACGCTTGATCCTCCTTTATTTTTTTCTATTACATCCACTTTTTCATTTTAGAGACAAGAATTTTGGTAGTTTTTGCGACATTTTACACGAAAAACTTTAGATTAGATCATGCCAAATCAGCTGCGCATACTAAGCTAAATGTCAAGCTACATCAAAAATTTGTTCACGTCATAGGGTTCACGCTGCAGAGTAGTCAATGTAAAAAAAATTATGTTCATGTTAGCCGGTGTTCAGGTAAGGCGGTGTTTTTGTTACCGCGAGTCCACTGTACATACTTACTTTAATCGATTTAAGTTAAATATGATTTAATAACTTACAAATACTGCAAGTTTTTTATAGCAGAAATTATGACATTAGATTTTTTTAATAACACATACGAACAGTTCATTTACTTAAAGTAAAATAAAATCTTATATGAATATGGTTTTGCAGCGATTTTTAAAATAATAATACAATTTGTTTGCTACTTTTATTGTATAAAAGTTTTTTTTAAATAAATTTCAACATAATAACGAAAAAATAGAGTTACTTTTCAACCCCTCATAAACAATTTTTTAGTTTATAACATTTTTCTTAACAAAAAAAAATATTTTATAAAGTTTTTGTGAAATTAAAAACTGATGATGAGGCTGAAGGTTAAGCAGCAGTAAACAAAATTTAAATTTCTCTCAAAACAAAACAAACAATTTTCACTAACAGCAAATTTTTGTAAAACTCATATAAATTTTGTTTTTGTTTTGGTTTTTCTTTGGAAATATTAAATGAAATCCCACTCAAAACACTGGCATAATTACAATATATATTATCCTTAAGCAAACACTCGTCTCTAACAACAATAAACTCGTCGTGGCAAAAAGGCACAACGAAAAATACAAGAACGAAAGTAAATCCTAGAGAAAAGTAGCACTTAATCCACTAACTGCTTAATATTACCACATACGAACAAACGTAGATACATTAAAGTGGTATAGTGGTGTACAATTGATGTTTATCATTATAAGGCTTCTAACATTTTAACCATATATATATATATATATATATATAGCCTTTCCCTTTACCAAAAAGACAACCAGCAAGAGAGCTAGATAAACTACAGACTCAAAGTTAAAACATTTAAGGATTTCAATATTTGATTCGTATGAATTTTGTTGTATGTCGTTGGCAACAAAATAAACCCAAAACACCAAAATATTCATTGTAAAATGGTGAAAATGAAGGAAAGATAAAGAAATGTAGAATTATGCAGGGAGTAGATAAAAACAATATTTAACATTATGAAATACTTAAATTCAAAACTGGAATGATGCTGCTGCAGACTTAAATGAAACCCTCAAGGTTAATGGTGAAAGCAGCTCTTCATCGCTTTTGTGGCAAGTGTGTTTGTTTGTTTGTTTGACAGAGGTTTTGTTGCAGATTCCAATTAAAGTTCACGGCTTTAATTTAGCTATTTAGTAAACTTTCATATTCAATACAATTTAACTTTATTCTTTAAGTTAAATCTTTATTATTTGACTTTAGAATGCAAAGTGAAGCAAGAGTTTATTACTGTCGTTGTGCAATTTCGTTTCATTTTTTTACAACTTAGAAGCTGAATTTCTGATTTACTTTTACTTAATATTAAAACACCGTTTTACGAGATTCAATTTGCCTGTTGACAAATACATGCAAGTTTTTGCTTTATTTCCGTTTTCTAGTATAGAAATTTGTTAAATTATTTAGGAAAAAAATACGAGGGTAGATGATTTAAAACATAGATGAATAAATTACATTTTGAGAATTAATTACGGGATTAATTTGTAAAAAAAAAATATTTTTAAAGAAATTGACGAAAATTCTTAATTTACAACAACAATTTGACACTTTTTTTCGTTTATCCTTTTAAACAACAAGCAGGAGAAATACAAGCGATGATGTTGAAAAAGATTTCAATGGTTATGGTAAATTTCGTTTTCACTCTACTAGTAGTAGAAAATATGAATATCGGCGACTATCAGTTTTCATATTCAATACCCTAATAAACTGTGAGTTAAATAGATGATATTTACATCCAATACTCAAATACCGATCAACCAGTGCTGATGTGAAACCGTAAATAGCTGGTTTCGAAAATGCATTCCACTTGGCCAGTGTCGAGAAACTTACTTTTTCAGAATATTCTTTTAATTATAACAAACAATAAATTTATATCTTCATAATAAAGAAATTTAAAAATATTACTTGAGCCAGAATAAATAAAAATTTCTTTAAAGTAAATAATTTCGACAAAAAAATTATTACAAATCAATATTATTTTTTCACATTTTTAAATCATATATAATATTTATATACATACATATGACTACCTATATGTATTAATAAAACTAAAAAAAAACGTTACTAAATATCTAATGATATTGTTAGTTCCGACCAAACTCAGCATTTCTTATAACTCTCAATTCATAGATTGAAAACATTAAGGTAGTCCTAACCAAAATTTCTTAAAAAATCCCAAACAATTAAATAACTTAAAAAACATATATAAAATAATCCTAATATTTGGGACTTATTTCAAAATGTAACGACTCCAATTAAAATAAATGAAATAAATTCTTGTGAAATGAAGACCAAATGTTGAAATAAGTCCAAATTTATTTCTGTTTTTTTTTTAGGAATTATGCCCTAAGGGCGGTTTCAAGTAACTAAAAATATTTCAAGAACAGTCATGAACATAGAGTAGATGCCAGAATTATCATCTACTCACTTGCCTACAGTTGTTACCCTATTAGGTCCTAGCGTGATTGTATTCCCCACAGGTGACCAGCATTAACAGGCAAACTGTTTGAATTATTCAAACTTCTTAAGACATATTGCTAGGAACATCAGCTGGCATTGCAGCTCGCTTAGGTGTTTTGAAATAAATCTCAAACTGGCTGCTCGTCCTGCTACAAAGTTTCCCGATAACGCAGAAAAATTTTGTATTTTAAGTACAAACAAAACACACAACAAAAAATATGTAAACATGTAGCACTAACTCTGTTAAATTTTTTAAAAGTTCATCATTTCATTAATTTAAACATTTTTAAACATCATTTTTAGTGCAAATGTCGAGCTTTCATCCCACAATATAAAAATACCGTTTAAATAACAAAACACTTAATTCGATTTTTTTTTAAGTAAATCTTTAAATAAGTACAAATAAATATAAAATATGTTCTATGAAAAATATAATTTATCAAGTATTGTTTTAATAAAAGAATCATTAACAAGTAAGAGCGCTATATTTGGCGGTGCCAAATCTTTTATACCCTTTACTACGTGTACTTCCGTAAAAAAAAGATATCGGCAAAAATTTTTTTTTGCTTATATCTCGAAATTTTTTTTATTTTTGTTTCTTAAAAGGCATGTCTAATTTCTGATTGTTTGATACCAATACCGCGTCCGTACAACATCGGGGGGCTGAGAAAACTTAATTTCAACAGACGGTAGTCGTCTTTTTTGGCTTATATCTCGGTCAGTTATTAAGCAATTTTTCAATAACAAACATTTCAGGAAAATTTGTGATCGTTTGATACCAATAACGGTGAGGAAAGTTGATTTCAACAGACTGACAGACTGACAGACGGACATGGCTAAATCGTCTTCCCTATCTATAAGGATTCAGAATATATATACTTTATGGGGTCGCAAATGAATATTGTAGAAATTACAAACGGAATGACAAACTTATATATACCCTTATCACCTATGGTGAAGGGTATAAAAAGAATAAAAATATTTTATTGAGGAAATTAGGAGAATTTATAACGAATTAATAATAAAATTAATTTTACAAATTCTTTAAGAATTGAGATAATCTATTAACTTCTTTGTGTGCAACATTTTTAAAAAATGTTTTCTTATTTAAAAATATATAAAAAAAATTCTCATTTCTTCTCTGTGTATCCTCGCATATGCCTTAGATGACATTTTAATATGTGTTTAATAAAACTGTTGCCGAAAGTTGTTGCTACCAACCTGTTTGTTTGTTTAACAATGACTGGAGGCAAGACTTTTGTGGTAAAAATTGTGGGTTGTTGTAAAGTGTAAATAAATAAATTTTCGGTGCTTAATGTAAATTTAATGGTTTGTTCCCGTCAAGCCAACAAAACATCCTTCCTTTTGCAACAAATAGTTGTATACGTACGCATAGATACACATGCAAAAGGTAGACTTAAATAAAAGGAACGTAAATAAATGTTCCATGTATAGGGACTGTTAATAGAGCATGTTTAAAGAACACAAAGTGTAAAGCTTTCAGCAACGCTGTTGGAGTCCCAAACATACTGTGCAATTTTGGATGTTTAATTAATTTAGTGTTCTTTGTTGATGATGGTGAAAATTGTTTAACTGTTTTAATTTTCTTGTTGCGGGTGATTATTTTGGGTTTCAAATGAGCTTTAGCATTGACCAACTATGACTGTATCTTAAACGTATTTTATTGTTAGAAATATGAAATTTAAGCGCATGTCATATTTTAATTTGTCTAAAATTTGGAAAAATTTAGCGCAAGCAGTCTTATATTTTAAAAAGTTGGGAAAATTTTTTTTTAAAGATTTTTTGAATATTGCAGCGATAAATTTCAAATTATTTTCTTAGATAGCAACAAATCTTACATAAAATATTTAAACTTTATCTAAAACATTTTAAATTCTCCTTCTTTGCAAGTATTAAAAAGTGTTTGCTGTTGTCTGTTCCGTTTTTATTTTGGGGTAATGTTAACTTCCAACAAAAAAAAACTTAATTGTTTACTCAGCAGGTATTTGTTTATTATTCATCGTCGATATACAAACTTATTTATACCAACCTTTTACACACATACACGTCCCGTTAACATTTTTATTCACTCGTAAACCATTTTAATAGAATTCTATTTTGCTCTAAGAATATGTGAATGAAGTTTATTGTTATATTTAGGCCATAGAAAGTTAAAGGTTTGGCTCGCCAGGTCATGCATTAGGTCTTAAGCGTCTTTATTTATTTTACCTACATATTTTGCTCAATTTCCCACAAGAGTCCTCTGCTGCATGTGTATGATAAATAGTTTTTAATTATGTTCAATTTGGCACAACATTTATAAAAGTGTTTATTTAAGAAATGGTCCTTAAAGATATTTATGGTTCAACGGCTTTGGGCACTTAAAAACATAACATTATTGCCGAAACCCTTAACTTAAAGACACATCAGGATTACGCACACTTTTTTTGAAGTTGCCATTTATAGATGATTTACGGAAGAGGGTAAATGTAGAAAAAGTCACAGGACATAGTTTAAAGAAATAAACAAGAAACCCAACATATTTTTGGTACCAGCTATCAAAAAAGCACATGCAGATACATATGTACATTGTTTAAGTATAATTCGAAATACAAAACCATGTTATCGGTATTTTAAATCTTCTTGTATTATATTTTTTTTATTAGAAGTATAATTTTGTCTCTAATGTTTAATAAAAGATAGTCGTAGCAAAAATTGCTAGCTGTATAACATTATAAAGTAAATTTGGGCACTTTTAAATATCGCGAAATATCATAAAATATTAAAAACTTTATATGTGAACCTATCATACATATTTTTGTTGACATTTTAAACTTCTAATTTAAAGGAGTCCCGTATGCAGGATTGTAGAACTTTAAAGTCTAAAATCAGCAAAAACTTAACTTATGAAAAATTAGTTTGTTTATCCTTAAACAATGTATGTGTGGTGCAGTCAAAGCTAATAGTATATAATAATTATACGAAAAAGAATAGTGTCAGGGCCAATTTTTATGGACTCTCCTTCAAAAATCTAGTAACTTGTGGTTAATATTTATTAAAGTAAAGAAAAGAAAACTAAAAAATTTTATTATCACCATAAACACTCAGTCAAATTATTCCCTTTAATTAGTTAATTTTCCCATAACATTATTTTGTTTTTCTAAAAATTTCAAATAATGAATCCACTTTGTCTTAAAAAAAACATGAGAAAAAAGTAAACATTTTCATTAACTCTTAATAATTTGAAGTACGAACATGATGTTAAGTTGCAAGTACATTTAATTTACTTTGTGATATACAAAGATAAAGCTGATACAATTTATAAAGTAATAAGACACTATTATTATATATTATTTAGTGTTGTATTTCTTATGAATGGATGCATGTAAGTACAAGTAATATTAAATAAACTTAAATACAAGCAAAAAAAAACCTTCGTACATACACCTCCAAAAACATGAAAAAAGTGAATAAATTTTTTACAGTAGTTACTATTTTAATATCAAAATTATATTTTAAACAAAATATAATAAAATAAGGAAATTTTTAAGAATAAAGGCAGCATAAGGGTAGCCGTAAAGGTCGGCCTTTTTAATTTATGCTCACAGAAGTTATCTTAAATGTGACAAATTTAATTAAAAATTGAAATAAATATTTATACGGCTGGAACTATGGTAATTTACTACTTGTAATTTCACTGTAAACAGTAAAAAGTGAATTTTCAAGTTTACGTGAAACTCTTACAATTAGTGTAATATTATATTTAAATAAAATGTAAGTTTCAAACATTTTAATATATCGTCACCTAAAATCTTAAAGGCCGTAAGTACAATTTTAACTTTTTTACAGGAGAAGCAAAAAACCTTATGAACTTAAGACTATTTACTTGTTAGGTGGCTTTTGGATTTCATGAATAAAATCGGTATTTTTGAACATATATGAGTAAAATATTAAGGAAAGATATATTTTGGTTAATTACATTATAATCAATTAAAAAGTCTATTTTGAATTTTTTGGTTGTTACGGCCTTTTGGATTTCAGGTGACGAATTACTTTAAAAAAAAGTCAATGAATATATTTTGTTGCTTTTTTTTAATAATATTTCTTTAAAAAATGTTAGCCCACTGTGCGTATAAGTGTTGCTGTGTTTAATGATTATTTATGAATAGTTTATTTATTACTTGTTTACGATCACATACATATGTACATACATAAATACAAACATGTTACATTATACATCCATATATATTTTTATACATAATAGTGTGTACATACATACACAATATTACAACTATACAAACATGCAGTACATCATACTTAATATGTATACAAACGTGTGTGTGTGTTTGTTTATATATTTGCATCTTATTTCATATAATCTTAATATGTAAGCACTTTATGGTATTATTAAGTTTTAATGTTAGTGAATATTTGTATTTGAGTGTGTGCGATTTCAAACATATCCTTTTATATCCTCGAGTATGTTGGTATGTTTATGTATGTTCAAAGACTTTGTAACTACACAGAACTCATATTAATTACTTAAGGTTTATACATATGTATATATTTTTTTTTATTTGCTTTTGAATTAGTTAGATTTTTAATAATAATAATAAGATCATATTTATACTTTATACTCAACTCAAATCTATAGTATATGTTTTAGTGCAATTGTGTACAAATATTTTTTCAAAAAGATGTGTGTTTTCATAAGCGTAATATCAAGTGTATTTAAACGTGCATTTTACTTTGTAAAATCCCTTTGTAGTTATATATGGATTTTATAGTAAATTTGTGCATTAAGAAAATGAAAATTTTGATACTTTTCTATGTTTATATATATATTTAATTTGTATACGAATAACATTTTGTAACGAAGGCAACATCAGCGGCGATATTGGGTATGGTATTTAAGTTTGTCATTACGTATGTAACACCAAGAACTATTCGAAATAAATACTTTTGATCCTTGTGACCTCACTTGATGAGTTTAGTAATCTAACCCAGTTTGCCTTTGATCAACATTGTAATGGCCACACAACTTTACTGAATTAATTAAAATTAACCCGGATTGTAAATGGCTGTTTTGAAAACCCTTGATAACTTTATAAATCGTTTATGTATATGTGGGTTAGTACCTAATAAATATTAAAATATTAATTTTACTTGTATATGAATTATTAATGTTAATTTTTCTACCTATTGAATTTCAACATGTCTAAAAATTTTAACAATTTATACCTAATAAATTATAAACATTGATAATGTAAGTCCTTTAACTAAAATCGCTAATGTTGTCCACACTGAAACCTAATTACGGGTGGGAAAGTTGCAGCAGTCATTCTTATCCGGTTACGGATTTCACAAAGTCGAAGTCTTTATACAAATCTGTTTTAGATACTTTTACTTAGCTGTCCAACCAGAAGAACTTACTTTCTGAAAACCCAAAGGTGAATTTAAGCAGAAAATAAAGAATATTATAAGGACCTTAAGAAAATAATTTTTTAATAATCCATGAAGATAACATAATTAACACCATACGTTTATAACATTTGTTAAAATAAAAACATTTTTAAGAAAATAAAATAATAATTTCTCTCTCTCTCTTATTTCTTTTTTTTAAATTAACCCAATTAATTTATCATTCTACAAGTAAATATAATTGAATTCCTGCTTTAGCTAATGCACCTTCTACCCCACAGTTTGTTTGGTTAGTTAAAGCTGAACATTTTTTTTACAATTTTCTACATCGTTTAAATAAAATTATAATTCTTATAATATTTGTTATTTATAGTTGTACCTACAATAATTTTCAAGTACTTTGTAATTAGTGCAGGAGATTTAAGATTCGACATGGCCAAGTATAATATTCAAACTTGTTATATTATCGAATACTTATACACAAAATAAATTAATTATTCACATAATAACTAACTGAATAACATCAAATAAGTATAAAATGAAAAAAGCCAAAATGAAAGGGCAGACATTAAAACTTAAATGTTTTAAAGAAAATTCCCTTTTCCACATCAATATATAGTTATCAAAATATATAATATACCTCGAGTTAGATTTTTTATAATTATTGATAAAAACATAAATTCTTTGTTAAATAATATTAGCACTTTTAAAATTGTTTTAGGTAATTATTGCTATAAATTGTCAGTAATTTTTATCAGTAATTTTTCAATATTATTGTATAAAAATGCTTTGGTTGATTTTGATACGTTTAAGAAAAAAATTTAAAAATCTGTTTGATTTTATATATGTAACACCCCTTTTATACGTACAATTAAACAAGGTACACAAACAAATAAACGCACCCATCATTTTTATAATATGTATATATGATATAAGCTAAACTTGCATGAATTTTAAAAATTTACGAAGAATAAATGTTAAATCGATTTTTGTTAAAATTTCAGTCGTTTATTCACAGATTTTGTAGATTTTCAGACTTTGCTTTTTATAAATATATACGAAGTTTACACCTGTGGGGAAGGGTATAAAAAAAATTTTTTTTTCTTTTATCTCGTTAATTTCGTTTTTAAATTTCCTAAAAGACATGTCTTACACACAAATATAATAATTTTTGTGTAAAAAAAAAAATTTTTTTGGTTATATCTCGATAAATTTTGTTCTCTTGTAATTCTCCAAAAGTCATGTCTTTTTTGAGTAAAAAAAAACAAGCAAAAGAATTGGTAGTCGTCTTTTTTGCCTTATATATCAATCAGTTATTTGGCGATTTTACTGGTTTTCAATAGCAAATATCTCAGGAATATTTCTGATTGTTTGATACTAATAACGGGTCCGTACAATATCGGCGGGTTGAGAAAACTTGATTTCAACAGACGGACATGGCTAAATCGACTTCCCTGTCTATAAGAATTCAGAATATATATACTTTATGGGGTCGCAAATAAAAATTGTAGAAATTGCAAGCGGAATGACAAACTTATATATAAACTTGTCACCTCTGCTGAAGGGTATAATTAAATTTGACAAAAAAAATTTTAGATTTCTTTATTTTCAAACCGAGTTAAATTAAAACTATGTAAAAACAGAATTTGGTGTAAATACATTAAAGAAAATGATACGTCTGAAAGACATATGCCTTTTACTATCCTTAAGGAACTTCGAAAAACATATTTCTGATATATTTTTTAGTGTTTTAAAGTGTTTTTCAATTAAAAAGATTATAAAACAAACAAAAACCAGGAACATTCTGTCACAATAAACGACTCAGAAATAAGTAAAATGAAAAAGGTATATGTCTGACAGACGAAAACTTATCTTTCTAGGGTTCAAGAGCTTTAGAACCAAAAATGTTTGTCCCACAAAAAAATTTGCGGTAATCAGGGAAATGTCACGAGCTCAGACAAAAAATCTTAAATTTTCTTAAAGCAGTTTTTTATCTTAGCCAAAGATATTTTGTTTACAGCTCTTAATTTGCCATGAATTAAGTTACTGAAAGCCCGTATTAGTTAATCAACAGTTATCATTTTAGTTTACAATAGTTGACTAATGACTGTGTATGTGTAAATGTTCAAAAATAATCTTTACTTCTTTAAAAGTCCTATACAGATTTCAGAAACAAAAATTTGAAGTCAACGCTTTACCCTGTAAATATTCTCTCATGTTCATTATATGTATAAAATTCATATTCTGGTGCAAAGCTTTACCCTGTAAATATTCTCTCATGTTCATTATATGTATAAAATTCATATTCTGGTGCAACTGATTAAAAATAATTATGATTTTTTAAACACACTTTTTTCTAATGGATTATATTTTCTAATAAGTATTATTTACAAAACTCCCTTACATTAAACAATTACGACTATTTGATGTCTCTCTGATATAATGACTTTAAAACCTTAAAATATCCTTACGCTGTTTAACATTTTCTCCAATTAACTGTTGCTTGTAAGTGCACCATGTGGCTACATTTATTGATTTCACTAGGTTTTCTCCTGTTTCGTTACAAGAAAACAGAGATTACTTGAAAGCAATGCAACACTTAATATCAAATTTGCCATTCGCGTTGCATGAACACAATCTTCAATAAATTGTAAATCGTAGTTAAAAGTGAAAGATGTTATAAAACAATATGGAGGCAACAAAAAGCATATTAAAGGCAGATTATATTACCGAGAGTTTTCAGTTGCTTTTCCTACTTCCTTTCCCCAGTTGCAAGGCGCATTTAATAGCGTACGTAAAACAAAGATTGAATGCTATAAATATACTTGTGAGACATGCAGCCATTATTATTATCACTGCCTCAAGTATCGATTTACATGAGTGCGTATGTTTGTGTGTGTGTGTATAAAAGTATATGTTTCTGAGTAAGAAGTAAAACTCGTATAACAATCACTACGGTTCGTATAACATTTCGCCTGGCTTGTGCAATGATGTGTAAATGCCTTTATTGTTTTATATGTGTTTATGCTCGAAAACAGCGTGTGTTATAAAGTATATTGCTGAGCACGTTCTGGCAAACCCATAAACTCTTAACGCTGGCAGAGTCCTGTGAAAATTGCAACGTTGAAAGATAATAAAATATAGAGTTCATCTTGATAGACTTAATTTAAAATTACGGTGTTACAGTTTATATCTAAAGAAAATTCTGTTTGGTTTCTGCCATTTATAGAGGGATGTTAAGTTAAAAAACCTTAACCACATTCTAATTTGTATGGGTTTTCACAATACCATTTATGTTGTTTCATAGTGATGTGGCAAATTAGTTTAGAAGACTTACTTTATGATAACATATATTAGCAAAGTCCAGTCAGGTAACAAGTTATGATTCTTAACTAAATTTGTAATCTTTTTTTAGCAAATCAATAGATTTTTGTTTTCATATAATATGCCTTTCAATTACTAATACCCAAATTCACGATCATTAGTTAACTAATGATAACAGTTTAGCCAATGATGTTTTAATTTTAGCTCTTTTTATTCATTAGTTAAGCCACCAAAAGCCATTGGTTAATTGTTAATTAGGCAACAGCTAATACTTAAAAGTTTAATGTATTTTTACATGAACAGAAATAATGCTGTGTTACCTCTAAGGGCACTGCTATTATAATTTTTGGATCACAATACACTTTGATAGATCGCGCAAATTATGAATAAAACTCTTTAGATTTTTATTTCTCTCAATTATGAATAAAACACTTAAGGTATTTTTTTTTTTAAACACTTTAGGTTTTATTTCTTTATTCTGTGACTTAAATTTTAAGACTAACAATAAGATTTTATAATCTGTTTAACTTAAGCTAAGCAACGAAGACCTTTTAAGCCAACGTTGCTGTCTAGCAAAATGTGGAAACGAAAACAAAAGTGTAATTCAAAACTATAAGGTTCCCTACACTTTGCCAGCCGCTACTAACCATTTATGGGAGTGGGTGTGTAACTCGTGCATATGCCTTATCCAGCACGCTATACGTTCAATAAATTTTGTGACACTGGATCACGTGTATTATATATTTAAAGTGTAGCAGTGCCCTAAGAATTTTCCGTTTTAAATACATTAATAAGCTCTCGAAGAAAATTAAAAAGACACAGTCTCAAAAGATCCTAAAATAAGTTATTGAATTGTGCTTAAAATATATATTTTTTTTTATTTTTAGTAGTGAAGAATTTTTCTTTTGTCAACACTATTTTCTGTAATAGCTGACAGCGTAACATTCATTATGATCCAAGTGTGCCAACTTGTCATCGTGCGTAAAAACTTATTTTGCATTTATTCGCTTTATGTAAAAATTGGGTAAAGATATTTCTTAAATCATACAGCATAAATGCTATTACTATTGATCCTTAGTTTCACTGAAGAGTTTTTTCAATGATGAAGTTGTTAAATGGCAGAACTATACATTTGGAGTAAAACATCTGGAAAATTTTATCATTTTGCTCTACTGTCCAAAACCTTTTAAAGTGTTTTCAAATACCAAAAAGGTTTTGGATTTTAAATACATATAGAAAGTATTTATCCTTTAATCCTTTTCTCAAATTGTTACACTAAATGTCGAACTAGTCTGCAGGATGAAATACTAAAAAAAAATATACAGCCAGTAATTATACGTGTGGTATTATTTGCTCTTTCCGTTGAAACTTTTTAATTTCTCTTAATTGTACAATTTTTAATATTCTTGTATTTTTGTTACCCTAGATTTGTTGTGGTTGTTGTTGGCTTATGCATACTAAAAGTATTTCATGGTAAGTTCCATTAAAACACACAGACAAAAAATATTTTAATTGAAGAATTCATTAGACAAACACCCTCACAGACTTTGTATACATGTACGGAATAAATATTATAAAATCCTCTAAAGTATGAGAATCCAAACGATTAAAAATAAATTTACACTAAAATTGTTTTATAGCGCACATACCTACGCAGCAGGAGAAGAAACGACAAAACTTTGGCAAGGATTAAAATATGGAGTAAAAGGACTTTTTAAGTGGCCTTTGTCAGTAAGGTAAGGCCTTCCAAAACCATTCCTTTTATAGTTCCTGGAAAAAAATTAGGGCTGCAACAAATGTTTTTTTATTAATCACTATTAGTTTCATTAACTTGCAAGTTAGTACTAGTAGGTCTGCCAGGTATTTTAGGGCCTTGGTGTTGATTTAGATGTACTCTCTACTGCCATTGTGTGTTAACGTAGGCGAAGAAATTTTCACGAGTGAATGCTCACTCCTAAACCAGTTTGATTAGTTTACTTCTATAATTCTTTATATGGTGGATGGCCGGAAATTTTTTAATAAATACTTCCGGGGCCGGGATTTAAAAACATACTAAGAGTTTAATACGGCACGCAAAGAAAAAACATGGTTGTCATATATATGGTTGTCAAGGGTGTCATACTATGATTGGATTATATGATTGTAGCTAAACTATATAATGATCGATTTCAATCATAACAAATTTAATTAAAATGCTATTATATAACAATACTATGACCATATAAGTACTATTATAATGTTATTTTCCATGATCAGTATATAGTTCCATATAATTATTATTAAATTCCATATGATTTATATAATTTACTTTCTTGTAATTATAATACCATAATATGATTTCACACAATCATAGTATAGTCTCATATAATCAAATTAAATTTCCTTGTGACCAAAAATTGATTTGGTACAACAATAATATGATTCCACCCAACTATAATATAGTACAATATCATCATAATATGTTTCCATCTTATCATAATATAACTAAATGAATACTATTATTTTTTCGTATATATACATTCATACATACATATATAAACAGTTTTTAAAATAGTTTTTTAATAATATTAATTGACACGTTTGTATTTTTTGTCACTTACTTTATTGATTTAACTTACCTCTTTAATTTTAATATTTTACTTCACTTTCTTTTTGTTTTATATTTTTTAATGCTTATTATTATTTTTTTTATTATATTTTTTTAACTCTTGACATATCATATACAAATTCTGCATTAAATTGAAAGCACTTATAAAGAGATAAACAACTCATAACGAACAATTGTTAAAGTTTATTATATTTTGATTGCCCTGAAACTATACCGTTGTTGTTTACAACATTTAATGGTTATTTATTACTTTAAATATAATGTTATTTTAGCAAACAAATCATGATTTGTTTTTCACAACAGTTTTTAAACATATAATTTTTGTGGATAATCATGTCAAAGCTTTTAATAGTGGAAACCATTTAATGATAAAATATATACCAAATATTTGAATATCGTTTACTATAATTTGTTTGCGATACCAAATTTTTCGTAGAAAAAATAAAATGGTTATCGTGATCATGTTTCAACTATGTTTTTTCTCTGCGTGAGGGATTAAGTAAAAACTACTGAAAACTAGTGAATGAATCATTCCCACTTAAATACTCAGCTGTTCTAACTATAAGAATAACTGTGTACATAAATACAACTTGGCAGCGTAAAGGAAAGTATAATTATTCGGAAACTTTTGGTAATTTCATTTAAAATTACAAAATAAAATGTGTAATAATAAAACTAAACGATACAACTTTTTTGATGCAGAAGCTTAGGCCTTAACAATGGTAGAGTAAAACAGCAACTAACTTGTGTAATAAGTAAAGGGCACTCGAACAAGGCCCTAAAAATTATTCGCTTGAAATTTTACCGTTTGGTGTTTTACATACAATAGAATCATGTGTGTTTAGATATATACATACATATGAGTGTGTATACTGACATGAAGTCTCAATTGAGTAACAGTTAGAAATGGAAGAAGACCCTGCTATAAGTTTATATACATGCACACACACATACTAAGAAAATAGGATAAAATAAATGAATTAACGACTTATACGCCCACAAAATGAATAATTCAATTTTCATAGATTAAACAAACATTTTAAGCAGAGTCCTAAAAGAATTTGGAAATTTGATTAAGTGTTTTCATATAAAACAACTTTTTAGAAATCTTAATTTCCCTTATGCTTGGATGCCGCTCGAGAACTACTAGACCAACTATAATAGACAGAAATTATTTAACACAAATTAAAAACAAAATTTATAAATTTATGCTTATATTTATTTTAAGTTTAATTATCGCAAACTAAGTTATTAGAGATGCCAAGCTGCAACTTACATCTGTCAGTTCCATGTATTAAGTCCGGTGACTCTGAAAAAGGTTTCAAAGTTAATATTTAACATCTTTTTGTAATGAAACGATATTAAGACATTAAATATTTTATGTATTTTCATGATTGGACATCTAAAGCATTTTGTCCAGCATAGTCCACATGGATATTAAAAGTGGTACAAGTGTCAAATTTTGATTACTATCAGAGTATTATTTAACATAAATAGCAAATTATTTAAAAAAATTTCTTTCAAAACAATTTAACAAACGTTTTCTATATATTATCCATTTATAAAAAACTATATACTTTCTAAATTTTATTGTTTGTTGTTAGATTTCAAGCTGTCTATATGCTGCATTTCACTGGTTGCTTAGACCAGATCATCAGTCAAAGTCTACTGATGCAGCATATAGACAGCTTGAAATCAAACAACAAACCTTAAAAATTTAAATAATAATGTCAATACGACAAACAAATATTTTCTTGCTATTAAATAAAGAGGTTTGTATTTCAGTTGCCCTTACATATACATTTAGTGTTAACCAAAGGCTGGCCAATTGTATAAGGGAAAGAGAAAAACAAAACACATTCATATGAAAAATCGTTTGTTAGTTTCTTGAGGAAATTTTTGAGTGTTTTTTGGATTTATCAGAATTTTCATTTAATATATTTGAATTCTGGTATATACATACAACATTTTTGAAATTTTTCAAGAAATAAATTTCAAAGTTTACTGATGATCTGGTCTAAGCAACCAGTGAAATGCAGCATATAGACAGCTTGAAATCTAACAACAAACAATAAAGTTTAAACAATAATGTCAATACGACAAATAAATAGTTTCTTACTATTTACTTTCGTTATTATTAGGATTAACTTAACTTTTCCTAGAAGGAAAAATTAAAAAATGTTAAATTTACAGGAAACCATTTAAGTATTAGGTGTATACAAAATCTTTGGTAAATACAGAGTTAATCAAAAATTGTACACAGGATGCCTTAAAAGTAACGCAAGATTTATATGAATCTAAAGTTTTTAATCACCTTCAAGAGGCCAACATTCTGTGCAATTTCAAAACAAAAATCTTACTAATCAAATCATTATTTTTCAGTTCTGTGTGAAATTGCCGCATATGCGTAGATACTCGAATTTACTTAGATGTGCATGTGTGAAAAACTTTGAAACTATGACTACAACAATGACAATGTTAGACGGGAATGTATATAAATGTAAATTTTTAAGCTCAGAATGTTATTGTATAGCAAAATTTAAGGATCGTGGTATTATAAGAATGTTTTATATTCTACTAGCTTATAACCCGCTACTTCGTTAGCGAATTT